>JACXGK010004156.1:0-24253 GCA_016801125.1 Novumbra hubbsi | reverse complement strand
TACATACATGGAGGCCATTCACATTATGATACATATATGTATGGGTGGAGGCCATTCACATCTGGATAGTCAAGCTGTCTCTGTTATTATTACTGGTCTGCTTCAGTTTCAGCCTGTTGAAGAAAACGGACACCGGCACAGTTTAGTTTTCCCATGGGAGCTCTATAGCAGAAGTGTGGCAAGCAAAATCATATCATAAAATGTATTCTGTTCTGCCATACTAAACACTTTTTGAATGTATTGCATTACATAGCTGTATTTTATCTTTTATTGGAAATCCATTAGCTACTGCTTCTCATCCTAAGAAATTGAATAAATTAAATAAAAATGTAAATGACTAAGAAATATTTACATGGCGTAATAACAGGACTGATTTGTTTAAAATAAAAGGCTTGATATGAATTATTAGATGAAGTTATTGGAGTAGTACTGAAGCTGTTATCTAGGAGCGTACCTAGACCCCAAGCTGCAGCAGCCGCCATCCGTGCCATCTTAGCCTGGGTGTCTTCAGTGACCAGAGTCCACTCCTCACAGCACTGTTGATGCAACTGGCCCCTGAGCAACAGAAATCATTTCAAAGCATGAAGCTCATAGCTACTTCTTATACTATATATCTTACATAAATACTGTTCCTCTGAAACAGGGAGGGAGGGGCACACACACACACATACACAAGAAAGTGAGAGGGAACAAAAAGCTTAATTAAAAAGTGCATGGAAACCCGTTTTTTTTATGCTTATTAATTCTTGACCTCTGGCATGGTCTCAATGAAGGGACAAAATAACAATTAAAGGTCAACACTTAAATAGAGTCCGACTTTTTTAGGAACTGGGATGCATGCTATATTTTTTCCACAGACTTTTCCAATACCTACTTTACTGAGTTAAATACATATGTTACTATTACTGCGTTTGGTCACTGTCACACCTAGCTATATTATGAAGAATGCACTCAGTTGCCGGAAAAGATCATCTGCTGAATTACTTAAATGTCAATGTGGAAGTAATGATAGTAAGTTAGAAGGTATTCTGTCTGTTATCCCTTAGAAAGGGGGTACAGCCGAAAGACAATATCAACAAGTGTACAATGACGGCACAGATAAGAAAACTAATCCAGTTAGAAACTTTTTCAAACATGATGTAATTCCCGATGCAGCTCTTTTTATAATGTGGTGTGGGGTTTACCAGTGGACTGGGAGGGATGGAGGAAAGTAGAATGAGAGGGAGAGATACAAAAAACACAAAAAGACAGAAGGAGAAGTGGATAGAGCATGGTTACGTTCAGTCTTGGCGTTGGCTGCCCGGAGCTGAGGTTTTCAGAGCCAAGTAACTAACTGTCCTGGACTAACTGTCCTTGCACGTTTCCCTGTTATATTGCCATGCTCTTATTACAGTAAACTGTTGACGTTTTACTCGTCACTTCACGCCCAGTAACCAATGTCAGATTCCATTAGCACAGTCTGCCGGCACGATCATGAGCAAGTCAAAACTTCAGGGGATGAGTTGCTCTAGCAAACATCTCACAGACCCTGTCTTTCACCATTACACTCACAACAGAAAACATCTCTTAGAGCTTATTTATTCATCAGGGACACAATGTTTTCAATATGGTAAGTAATATTGTGAGCATTGTGAGCAATATAGTGAGCATTGGGAGCAAAATAGTGAGCATTGTGAGCAAAATAGTGAGCATTGTGATGATAACAACACCTGCTAGGTCACCCAAGACAACATTAAGTGATAACAACGGACCAATGAATGTTCCAGGTTATATCAGGCCTTTCACCTGTCCGGCAGGTGTAACACAGCACCAAACACGGAACAGGAGAGATACTCCACCAAGGGTGGCACAAAGGCGTCCGCACCAAAACAACACCACTTTGTTTGGCATTGGAGGAAATGCACAGACGTAGGTGTGAAAGGTGACGGCGGTGACCCACCATTCTCCCAGGGCTTCCAAGCAGCGCATGCGCCCCAGGATCAGCTCCGGGTCCTCCTTGTTCATGTCAATCTTCTTGTCGTAGGCCACCAGGGCATCCTCCCATTCGTGTAACTTCTCGTACCAAGTGGCTTGGATCTCCTGTCAAACGACATACTGTGGTGGTAAGACAGACCGATAGATTTCAAAAGATAATTCCTGAGGCCGTTTATGGTTAAACAAGCACAGCAATGTGTTGACATACAACAGAATATGGGGTTCGCGTTTGTTCTGTTTGCACTGCGATACAAAATAAAAAAAAAACTCAATATACTCAAGGCCAAAAAAAAGATCCACACTACATATTTTTTGAATTTCCAACACATGCAAAAACGTCCTACAAACTGCAACCCCATGTTCTCCGGTAACACTGAGCCACGCATATACTGCAGCCATCTCCACTTGTCTTTTTGCCTCAAGTCTAATCTTCAGCACCTCAAAGACATGCACAACCTGATCTAAATTTGGAGATTGACTTCAGCCAATCAAATGTTTCTGTGCGAGTGTTTGGGGTGACCTTTGCAGATTTTCCTGTACACTTTAAAAGCTACATGAATAAATGAAGAACAGTGAGTTAGTACCAGGGGCAACCATGCATGCACAAGCCAAAACACTCCTGGGCAGAGGCTGAATCACCCTAAGCCACACTTTCCTTTTTTTTAACGATGTTCCAAACTGTGGTTTTTGGTAAGCCTAAGCTTTGGCAATGTTTCGGATACAGGGGGAATACAGTGCATTTTGAATGTTTTTAGAGCCCTTCACTCATTCCAAAATTGATTAAATAGATTTTATTCCTCAATCTACACCCAATACCCAATAATCATCAAGCAGCAACAGGTCCTTAGAAATGTTTACAAATGTATTAAAAGAAAATTTCACATTTACAAAATCACTTAGACCCCTTTACTCAGTACTTTGTTGAACCACATTGGCAGTGATTACATGATTTAATATTTTGGATATGAAGAAGTTTGGATATGAGGATGCACATCTGTATTTAGGGAGTTTCTCCCATTCATCTATGCAGATCCTCTCAACCTTGGTCGTGTAAGATTGGGAACATTTCCGCACAGCTATTTTCAATGTTGTTAAATAAGGTCCAATGTGGGCTTTGACAGGGCCACTCAAGGACATTTACAGACTTTTCTGGATGCCACTCCTGAATTGTCTTGCGGTAGTGACGGAAGGTCAACCTTCGCCCTAGTCTGAGGTCCTGAGCAGTTTTTCTATAAAGGATCTGTCGGCAATATTCTCTTTTCATCTTTCCCTTAATTCTAAATAGTCTCCCAGACAATGCTGTAAAAAAATATCCTGACAGTATTATACTGCAACCACCTTTCTTCAACATAGGGATGGTCCTAGTTAGGTGATGAGCGTAGCATGGTATCCTCCGAACGTGATGCTTGGCATTCAGGCCCAAGAATCTTCTTTTTCACGGCCTAAGAGTTACTAGGCAGAATGTTATGTTAGTTCCCAAGGAGTGGCTTTTGCATGGCCACTCCACCATAAAGACCTGATTGGTGGAGTGCTGGAGATGGTTGTCCGTCTGGAAGGTTCTCCCATCTCCACACAAGAACTCTGGAGCTCTGTCAGAGTGATCATCGGGTTCTTGGTCATCTGACTAAGGCACTTCTCTCCTGATTGCTTCATTTGCCCAGGGGGCCAGGTCTAAGAAGAGGGGTGTTGGTTCCAAACGTCTTTGATTTAAGAATAATGGAGGCCACTGTGTCCATAGGGCCATTCAATGCTGTAGACATGTGTCAGTACCCTTCCCCAGATCCGAAAAGCACGAGTGGAAATGACCACCATAGGCATCTGTCGGTTCAAGTGACATGAATTTGGGAACTTCCTCTCTGTGAACTCAAGAGGAACCGTGTCTCAACCTCTGGCAACCTGGTGATTCGTCTGGATGAGATCCCAAAGACAGAAGGTGCAACTGGTCGGCAGCCTTGCTCACCTCGTAAATGCTCCTCAAAGTTTACCTCATGAACAAGGTTTCCTGGAAGAGCTCTGCAAGGACCTTTTACTTCTGAGAACATTTTATGGAGAACATAATTACAGCTGGAAAAAGATCCAGCAAGTAGGGAACTTTGTCAGACAACCACCTATGAAACAGTTGGAGGCCTCAGAACAGGAATTTGGGCTAAAAGTAGCCTCTAAACAAAAAGCATTAGCATGTACTTTAAAAGCAAAAGATGTGAAGACAAACCCCAACAGGTTGGTCTTTTCATAAATCTATTTGTTTCCACAATCCCAAATTTCCTTGAACGAATTAATGGACGTCTGTCCCCATATCTAATGGGAGTCAGCATAATAAATGAATGGGTCTAATTAACTGGTCATATTCACACAGTGAACATTTAATTTTAGTAATAATAACTGGCTGATCAAATGAAGGAAAATTATAAAATGCCAAAAATGCAGAGCATGGTATGTTGACATGACGGTAGGAAACAACAAGTCAAACAGTCTGTGTGTGTTCATGACTGAAACGCAGTGCAAGGGCTCCCAAGTCACATTCAAGAAAACAGCAGGGAGTACTGGGAATTGCAGTTAAAATAACAGAGTAGAGTAAAATTGCTATAAAAAAACAAAATAATAAAATAAATAAACCTTTGCCAAGACAAATACGAATATTAATAGCACTGTCTACAGGCAAAATAAAACTAAATCTGAAAAATGTAGTTTCCAGTTGACATATAAATCCATCCCTCATGGTCATAAGCCAAGTGTGTATGAATTAAAAAGCTTTTGTAAGATCAATATTACACTAAGTACTTTGGCATTGTGCATAAACCTATTTTACATTTTGGAACCAAACCTCAACAAGACAATTTTAGCAGACTTAGAAGAAATTGTAAAAAGTAAAAAGAAATATAGCATCATGTATGCAAATTAAACATTTTGTTCTCCAAGCAACCAAAGAAAACAAAAAAAAACTAAGTGCCAGGGAAGAAGCCCTCTCTGTTGTTGGTAAGTGAGTACAGGACGTTCTAGGGAATGTGTTTCTTATGGTGTCCTCTCGTACAGGACCTGATTCAAGGGAGGACATAAGGAGGCACTGCATAAACTGTAGAGACAGTCACTCACCAGTTCACCGAAGTGCTTCATAGCATACTCCAGGACTCCAGATGCTGCCTCTGGCTGCTGCAGTTTATTATTGATGCTGGAACAAGATGGAAAAAAGACAGGTTTAAGCAATTCCCATACCTAATCTGGCAATCACATTGTCAATATAGTCACAAACGGAGCGCTCTAGACCATCGGTTCTCACACCTCTCCCGGGACTCAGCCATCTCACAATTCTATTGTAATCTTGGAGTAGCTCATCTGAATGAAGCAATCAAGGGCTTGATTATTAGTTGACAAGTTCATTCAGGTGCTGCAGATCTGGAGTACATCTAATACATGAAACAGCTGGGGGTCCTCAGAACAGGCTTGAGAACCAGGGCTATGCATGATGGATAGTGGCTGTGTGACATAGTGGTATGTCACACACATACAATCACACCTGAAGACCTAGGAAAGATGGAAGCCGGGCATATTGAGAAGTAGCCTAGCTGCAGTATGTGTGCTTATTAAATCAAATGCCATTGGATGTGGAGGTCCTGGGCTAGGTTTGAAAAAGTGAAACCCAATGACCTCATACAAAAACAAAAGGTATTTTACTTGAATAAATAAAGTAGAGACAGACCGCTGAGCAGAGTTCTTGTAGACACACAGAGAAGCGGTGGCCATTCATGTGTAGCCAAACTCAAACCGCCCACAAACCATAAAACAAAAAGGACATTGCCAATTTGCTATTGTGAAAAAGCCAATGGCAAAGCGATGGTCCTGAGGACAGCAGACGAAAGACTTGATAAAGGACATTGTAGCCATGTCAGGAATTCCTGCATGCCTTGAGGTCAGGGCTAGAGTAAAGGGTTTACTGGACCCAGCAAGTGGCCATCTGTATTTAAACATAGCTGTTGCTAACCATTTTACAGTACAACAGGGCTAAATAAACACAGTAGATATGAAGTAGTCTAGGTAATTAAGTAAAACATAACTTCAATTATCTTTAAATGTTGATACAATGCATGACAACTCTACATTGGAAAATATGTCTAAGAAATGTAAAGCACGTTAATAAGAAGGGTTTTGTGGTTTAATTTCCTGTCTTCAAGAGGAACATTATGGAAGAGGTTAAGTTGTCAGCCATATGTCATGGTCGGGATTGTTTTCATTTACATGTTATTGTGTAACAACATGAAATCAAAATGGATTTAAATCAAGGTTTTGCCACTGATCAACACAAAAATCCTATAATATCTAAGAAACATCTCCAAAAGGTAAAACAAATTACAAATATGAAACTGAAAATAATGAATTTCTTAAGTATTGCTATGAACCGTGACTAACCAATTAAGTTAAATAAGTAAGGAGCCACCTGTGTTACTTTAAGGTGTTTCATATGATTTCAAATGGTCCCACAGATGGTCCCACGGATAGTCAGTACATTTTCTAACACAAACTACATAATAAAGATAAAGAAACATTCAAAACAAATCCTGAATACGTTTCTAGACAAACACCAATCAGGGGTAGAATGTTAAAATATTTCAAAAGCATTAAATACCCTACGGAGAACATTAACGTCAATTAATAAGAAATTGATGGAAGTATGCCTCAACTGTAAACCAGTCAAGAACAGGTTGTTCTTGACTGGTTTACCAAGACCAAGAGGCACATGCCACCTGAAAATGTGTTACAGCTTTCATTGGGAGACACTGCATACTGTAACAATAGACCAGATGCCTCACAACAAGCCCTTATGGCAAGCAGCGGTAAAAAACAACACACATCAAAACTAAGCTAGAGGTTGCCAAAAGGCATTTGGGCTTCTCTAAGATCAAGTAGAAGAGGATTCTATGGTCTGAGGTGACCAAAATATGGCTTTTAGGCCTCAATGCTAAGCACTATGTTTGGCGAAAACCTAACACTGAGAACAACATTCCTACCGCTAAGCATGGTGGTGGCAGCATCACGATATGGGGATGCTTCTGTGTATCAGGGCCTGTAAATCTTGTGAGGATAAAGGGGAAAATATATGCTGTGAAGTATACAGAGACTCCCGGAAGAAAACATGCTAAAGTCTGCAAGCCACCTGGGGTAAAGGAGTAAAACAATGATCCCAAACAAACAGCCAAAGTTACACTGGAGTTTCTTACAAACAAAAAGATCAATATCCTGGAGAGCCCAGTCAAAGCCTGGACCTCAATCCCATAAAAAAAATGTGGAATGAGTGGAAAATTGCTGTTAACCAAACTTCCCCATCCAACTAGACAGAGCTTGAGCAATTTTGTAAAGAATGGGCAAACATTGCTTGGTGTAGATGTGGAAAGCTGGTAGAGACTTATTCAAATAGACTAATGGCTGTGACTGCTGCCAGGTGCTTCTACCATGTATTTACCAATTCACGGGGTGACTGCTTATGCAACGTATGGTTTTGTATTTGTAATTAATTCAGTACAATTTGTAAATTTTGTATTTAACTTTTACATTATCGTCTTCCATTTTTGTTGAACTGTGGCAGAAACTCTTAATTAAATCCATATTGATTTCATGTTGAAACAATTTGTTTGCTAAAGTCCAAAGGGGGTGAATAACTTTGTCAGTGTACATTCTTGGAGAACCAGGGTCCCACCATTCCTCAATTACACGTTTGGGATTTTAAGAGCCTTCAAACACATAAACAAGATAACCTTCATAGACTGAGATTGTGAAGTGATTTACCCTAAATGCACTAACAGGAAAGGATATTGAGTAGAAAGAAAGGGATGTATATGGCAGTATGGTATTTGAGGAAAGCAGGGCTGTTTTGAACCTAAACCCAGAATTGCATTTAGTCTGTGAAAATATAACTTTTGTAAATGAGTTAAAGAGCAGGGATATAAGTATAAGGAATACAAGGAAAGAGAAGGAATGCCACACTTATCACCATTATTGTAAATCCCACATTCTAGAATGTAGGAAAGACTGATTCAAGCGCACTATCCAGTTCCACCCCAGAGAGTAATATAGGACAACAGGGACAGGAGTATTTGAACAAAAATCACTATATACACTATTAAAATCAATTAAAACACTTATTGAGAACCGATGCCTTCACCTATGGTACCCATTTCCTTGTGTCATTTCATTATTCCCCAGGACTACAGATGTGGTCTTCTGAGGAGATGACGAATCGGAATAAGTATGAGCTTTCTACACGTGGACCCTGGGGACTTCGCTGTCCCTCAACTGTAACCATCTGGACCCCAGCTCTAAACACAAACTCTAAAGACAACCAGATGATAGGGCTCACATAACATGCTCCATGGTGAGGTCTCCGTCAACACACAGTCAGCCAGCAGTCACCTTACCAGACAACCATCCAGCTATGGAACTATGGCCCACAGTCATTACCGGGCTAAAGATCCCTTGTTTATCCCTGTGAGGTATTACCGACACGGAAAAATAAAACAAATCTGAACAAATCCAAATTGCAGCCTAAATAACAATAGGATGAATGGGTAAACAGATTCCGATCCCCATGTGTAACAAGACAACTATTCACAAAAATAGATATATTAGAGTGAGTTATGTTGAATATACATGATATATGTGTGTGTGCTTGTGTTATTCAGGTCTAGTTGTAGAACAACCCAGTAAAACCTGACAAATTGGTCCCCACAAGGTTTAGCATAAATGTGATTTAGCATAAATGTGATTTAGCATTAGGGTTAAACAGCTGGCAGTTAGAAACAGTCTCTAAACCTTGTAGTACGAGACTCTATGCCTCAATACAGTCCGATCAAGCCAGCAGCCAATGAACAGCTGGAGAGGCATTGTTTGTAAGGTTCCCCTGGAGGTTCATTCCTTTACAATCAAATTGTGTTGTTCTTCCCTGCCATTGTGGACATAGTGTGGGTCTATTAGAGACCACGGGCCTTAGCCTTTTGGTGAATGATTTGAGACTCTGCACTTAGATGAAAGTTGAATGAGAAGAAATGGAATCAGATGTAGTGACTAAATTCACTCAAACCCATTTTTCCACCAAAACTTTAGAGCCCACCTGACTTGACCACACGTTTACAGCCGGTCCCAAATGCAGAGTAAATAGACTGATTATTTTTCTGAGGTTTCATTCAGAGCTCATTGCCCCCTTTACCGACCCCTTTATTATAAAAACAGAGTAGTTGGTCATGCTGTCATTCATCATGTCAGACACACAAATAAATTCATAACACAGTGCTTAAAATGAAACCTAATCGTCATGGTTGGAGGGCAGGCATGTCCAATGATAAAAGGCTGTCTCGCATAAGCATGTATCATGTGTTACGCTTTGGCAACCATTCAATATGTCAAGTCATGGTAAAAGTATTGAGTTTCCTGGGGTGGTTAATCAAAGAGTTAATTGAGTTTTGCTTCTCAGCTCTCATGATGAATATAACTGTAGTAGAACCCCTGTAATACTAAGAGGGAATCACTCATACATTCACTAATGTTTTTTTAAACAATGACACAACTGCATATAACATTACACCAACAATGACTGAAAGTACAGCTGATAGATTGTGATGTCCATTCTATAATTAGAAATAATCAAGTACATTGCAGCTGTTGCTCTGATTATTTAACCAGGGTCATAAGTGCTTTATAGAACTTCACAAACAAAAGACATAATGAATTCTTTGATTGATGTTCACATTCAAATATAAAAACAAAACACTACTCTCATGCAATCAGCTGTTTCCTCTATACTGAGCTTCTGTTTGAATAATATAGAATATGATCCTTAGGACAAACACCCCAAATTCCCCCACAGAGCCTAACTAAGTCAGGAAAAGAAAGATGATAATATATTTTTCACTTCGGATCCTAATCTAATCAGTAGTATCCTCATGATCAGGAACAGAATTTTTTTGTTTGCTATTTAACTAAATTTCCAAATACTGACACTACTCCATCATGTTGAGCACAATACATTTTATTTCAGAATCAGAATCTTAGGATTACCGATGAAGGTTTGAAAGAAATAACAAATAAAAATGAAACAATATATGTAAAAAGGGTTTTTGGAAAAAGATTATCAGCTGAATGAATCCAACTGAATGGAAGTAAACTTTTTCACATATTTTTCAGATTGTGTATTTCGTCAATGTGCCTTGGTTAATGGTACTTGAAGCTGTACACGCATGCAACGGACACTGTTCAGTTCAACAGGCAAATGGGTTTTCTGACAGAGAAGTGCCAGGAAGCTCATTCAATACAAGTGTGCAGAATCTCTGGAACTGCCCAAACATCGGTTGATTTAATAAAAAAGGCTAATGTAATTATGGAAAATAGTAAGAGATAATAATAATTATTTTGTATTTAATTAAATTGACCGTATTATACGATGTTTGAGGAAGAGGGTGTAAAAAATAACAGGTAATGAGCTGTATTATATGCTACAAATATGGGAAAACTATTATAATTGTATCTTACAATATTACCATTATTAACTATAGTTGTAATGATAAAATTTATCAAAAATACTTAAAAAAAAAAAATTGCAGTTAAATCTGGAACCATCAACTTCATTTGTAAAATACCACTAAAGCCCAACATTCTTAACGAACAAATATATCACCTTGTTTACAAAATGGCAATCATCGAAAGAACAACAAAATAAATTGTTAAATAATAAATATACCACTATTATACCACAATTAGGACAGAAATAAAGAAGCTCGAAACCAGTAAATGATGACGTAAGTGCATCTGACCGCCAAACTCAGTCAGGAAGATGGTTAGGAATGCAAAGAAGAATCCAAAGACCATAGTTGGAGAGTTATAGAAATATGTTATATCGTAGTGTCACAGAGTATCAAAATTTGCCAATGAACCCCGTAGACCAGAGGTCTCTAACCGGTTCCACGGAGGGCCGAGTGTCTGCAGGTCTTAGTTTTTTCCTGTAAATTGGTTCCAGGTTCAGACCTAAATAACCAGATGAGGGTAGACCTAACCAATCAGTGACATAATTAATCAATCAAGTACAAGGTGAGAGTGAAAACCTGCACACTCGGCCCTCCGTGGAACCGGTTAGAGACCCCTGCCGTAGGCACTTGGTTGGAAATATGCACTTTGTTCAGGTAAAACAAAAATAGAGCGGCTCGTACCTAAATACTGTAAATTGTTATTGAATTGTTTTGCTTTCATAGTCATAAGAGTAACACTGAGTCCTAAATGAGGAAAACTAACTGACTAATTTTATCTTTCAAATAAAGCCTGGAAAACTGCAATATTGCCTGGTAGGCTTACTATACTTTTACAATTGAATAAGGGTGGTAATAATTCATGTTCAACATGTGAATGCGTGTTGCCAACCTCTCTTGACAGATGACATTCCATTACTAACGTGAACTAAAACATTCGCATACATATCCTGTAAACTGCCATTTGGTGGGTGACACCGTTAAGGCCTTCAGATGTTCCAACAGTATGGAAAATGGAAAAGAAACAAGGGCTGTCTGACGTCTTTGGCCTTGTTGCCCAAGAACCGAGAACATGCTTATTTATGAGGTGGCCTAATTGCAATCAATGACGGTTTCAGACCAGTCCAACCAGTGAGCGCTTCAGGGGCTGTTTTTCCCCAATTGCAAACTTCCATTTTCCAGTAGATTGCAAATGGAAAGTGGGTGTGACTCTTCTTCTTGACAGGTCACTCCACCACTTCCAAAAATCCCTTGCCTAGTTGCCAAGATGGTTGCCAAGTTACAGTGTAAAAAGTGAGTTGGAAAACATGCTTCAGGGATGTACAAACATTTACAGCAAGGTCATAATTTGGCAGAAAGGAGTCACTCCTGGGCCAGTGTCTGATCAGACAACTTGTTTTATATGATGTGTGACAATGGCGGTTTAGTATCATAGCCATTAAAACAATACTGAGTTTGTGTACAACTAATTGGCAAAACCAATTTATTTCACCAGGACAGTTGACTGAAAACACAGAATCCACATGAGACCAACAAGAAGTGGTACGAGGCCCCGACTAGAAATGCATCCTGGACACCTGTTTAACCTGCTTTGGAGTGCCTCCTACTGGCCCTTGAACACCCCCACCCCCATCAACAGCTCTGACCAGCACCAAACCGGCATACATTCATCAGCATGTCAAAAAATTGGTCGAACAGAGCCTCACTTGCCCTTAAGTGTTTTCATCCTCTAATGGAGTCCTATCGTAATGTACATGAAAGATTTTCAGGGAAATTTCTCATTGCAAAATGGAAATGAGTGTTTTGTTGACTGTTTTCATGAACTTTCGTTACAAAAAACTGGATGAAAGGAATTATAATATTTTGTATGTAATATATATCCAGAATGCAAGAAAAAAAAAAAAAAATCCCAACAAAAGTTAAATGAACATAATAGGTTTGGATCAATGGCTACAAATATTCAGAAATTAACAACAACTAGAAGTTTGCGGTTTTCTAGAAATTGTGAATCATATAGAAAGCATAGCTATCCAGATGGTATTTGAAAATGTCCATCAAATACAACCTAAATCTGGAGGACCAATCCTGACTTGAGGGATGACCTAACATAAATTTCCCACTGCTGTTAACTTAACACTGGTGCAGCTGCACTCTTGCCACTAGTAGGTAAAACCCTCTATATAACAATGGACGAGATCAGAGGTGTGCCTGTTATGACACTTCTCTAAACATTATTTCTCTGTCTGTTCCAGAGCTAATTGTAGATACAAACTACGTTTAAATAATAGAAACACATGCAGAGAACAGATATGAATCTGAAAGTGTAAAACCCAAACTACAATTATATAACCAAGGTTTAAAAAGCAATAGATACTAGTTAATATACTTATACTAAGCAACACCCCTAACAAAGATGACAACTACACTATATAATTCAACCCTAACATCAACCCTGTCTCACTGCTCATTATATGACTGATATCATTCAACCCTAACAACAACCCTGTCTCACTGCTCATTATATGACTGACGTCATTCAACCCTAACAACAACAACCCTGTCTCACTGCTCATTATATGACTGATATTATTCAACCCTAACAACAACCCTGTCTCACTGCTCATTATATGACTCATATCATTCAACCCTAACAACAACCCTGTCTCACTGCTCATTATATGACTGATATTATTCAACCCTAACAACAACAACCCTGTCTCACTGCTCATTATATGACTGATATTATTCAACCCTAACAACAACCCTGTCTCACTGCTCATTATATGACTCATATCATTCTGGCAGAAAAATCTTTAGACCCACTTTATTTGCCAAGGTTTACGTCAAGATGTATTAGGTCTAATAGGAAAGAAAACATGTTGGTACATTTACCAAAGAATTCAAGCAATGTTTTGCTTAATAGAGATTGATTGATATGGATAATTTTTAGATATGAGTGTATACGGGTCAAGGAGGCCAATAGATAATTTGTATCAATTTATTAGCATATGGCACTAGAGATTACATCTGTTATATTCGTTTTCCAATTAATTCTGGACTTCGATTAGCCAACTGGACTGCAACATTGGCATGGAAGCAGTCCGGCTCGCTTGCAACGAAATGTTATGTTACTTTAAGAATATAAAAGAACATCCATTCAAAATGAAACATAATGTCATTACTGATTATTAACACCAGTAATGAAACCACGAAACTGAGGTTTTAGAGGAATTCCATCTAACAAGCTATCAATAATGACATGTGCCATTATTATAAGCAGCATTCTAGCTAGCCAAATAACATTTGGCATTTTAGCAGTCTAGCCGAGTCGACCACCACCGTCGACATAAAAGACAAAGAGTTGTAGAGCCAAACAACTTAAGGCCAGCTAGCACAGACAAAAACCCACGAAACATAACTCAAACAATATCCCAGCAGATCAAACGCAAAGACAGCAGAAACGTACACGTTGGCTGGGCCCACATGGTAGCAAAGGAGTGGAGATTGAGTTAGCTACAAAAACAAGAGCCAGGTAGAGGGCTTCAGAACCATAGCCAGTTGGCGCGTAGCAAGCAAAGCCTGAAAAAGTTACAAAACTCTGGTAACCTACTTCACAGAGAACATAACGAATCACTGACAAAACTAAGAGAACCAACAACTTTGCATGTATGATTTTTGCTTTTCGCTTGAGCCCAAGGCAAGTGTCACACTTCATGTCTCCACTCCAACTCAATGGCCTGAGCAATATCCTAACGGAGTTGTCAAATGCTGCCATGGATTTCAAAACTTTCGAAATCCATCATAAAAACGAGTAAGAATCCACAAAACAACCTAGCAGAAGTCACAACATCAGGAATGACTTCTTTTCCTGGCATATTGTCACGCACCATCCCTTTGAAGAAAAGCAGTAGACGTCTGGCTTGTTGAGATAAGAACACGGCAGGCTCAAGCCAGGATCTAAAATAATCGTTCTTGTTTTCTTTCTGTATCTTTTGTTCAGCCGTAGCTATAATTTTACTAGGTTGGTGAACAGAGCCTTGTATTTAAAGCAATGGACCAACTTCTTTGCATATCACATTTTCATGTCTGTGCATTAACATGACACTCAAATTTTTTGGCAGCATGTGACCTCGCCATTAAAAATACATATGGAATGTTTAAACACTGCTTTGTGAATTGAAGTCCATAATCAGAACATGCCAAATTGTTAAAGCTGGCCTCTAACTGTACTGATCTGGAAGGGAGCACTTGTCTCCTGTCCACCAGGCTCTAATCCATAGCACCTGGTAGCCATGGCAGCCTGAGCCACCAGACCTGATGGTGGCATGCAGGGGCTTGAGCTCCTCCACCCAGACTCTTGGTGGAGGGCCAAGCACATACGGAGGCACTCATTACAGTTGAATATGGAAGCACTTATTGCACTGCAAGGCATGCCTGGGTTGTTGTGGGTCCGGTAGCGTATTATTAGATTTTCAGATGCTGAAAACTGAACAGCATCCTCACATTTTACACCTGCAATTTGATTTAAATAGTCATGTAAAGCACAAACACCAGCAGCCCGCCGATACAAGCAAGAACATTTTGAGTGAATTAATACATTTACATAGTAAATCATTACATTTACATAGTAAATCAATACATTTACATAGTAAATCAACACATTTACATAGTCATCAATACATTTACATAGTGAATGAATACATTTACATAGTAAATCAATACATTTACATAGTAAATCAATACATTTACATAATAAATCAATACATTTACATAGTACATCAATACATTTACATAGTAAATCAATACATTTACATAGTACATCAATACATTTACATAGTAAATCAATACATTTACATAGTACATCAATACATTTACATAGTACATCAATAAATTTACAAAATATTGCAATACATTTACATAGCATATTCATTTATTTACACAGAATATCAATACAGTTATATAATATATTCAATATTGCCTAATCATTCGCCTAGGATGTTGTTTTTTTTTTTTTTATATAAAGCGTCTTTTGGTCCCAGAAAAGCGCTATATAGGTTTCATGTATTATTAGAAGTAGTAGTAGTACATCAATGCAGTTCCAGTATTTAAAAACACACTTTTCTTTTATACTCAGGCTTTATTACTACCCTATATTTATGCAGATAGTTCTCTAAATGCTGAACAAATACAAAACAAAATAATTGCTACGCCTTCTAGTTTCTAGAACACTTTCTAATCGTTTACCAATATAATTACAAACCTGCCTTGCATTTGCCTAGTACCAGACCAAACGGAACAAACAACTTAACAGAAAATTTAAGGAAATTAAAGCTATATTTAAAAATGTACAACCAAAGAAGGAATGTACATTCATCAGAAATGTAATGTTTTACTCGATGAGGAGAGGGTAAGCAGCTTCTCAATGCAGGGCTGTCTAAAGAGGTACCGACATACTGTTCATTCAATCTGTCCAGAAGTGAGACTGACCGGCTCCAGAAGTGAGACTGACCGGTTGCTTGAGTCACTGGATAGTTAGGTTGACTTATTTCAAGAAAGGTTGTCTGGCTAGAAGACACAGGTAACTTAATAATAGGACTGTTATAAACCATAAAGCCTTCTATGAAGGCGAAATGCGGTTTGCCTGGTGCAGGGAAAATAAAGCACTGAGAGAAGCGTACACTGCTGTGCGGTGTTTTCTTACTTACACACGAGCAGAGGACCATCACATAGGGAGCAACAGGGTTTTTTTTCCCTCCCAACTGGCAAGAGAAAATGTAAGCGCTATCCTTGGGGGCTATAGAAATATGGGGCGTTAGCAGACGTTTATGGGTTTTAACACCTCTAAGTCATGGGCGCTGCATTTTTCACTCCAAGCATAGAGGATATTTACAGAAAATAGTAAAACCGTGAGGGGTAGCATGATGTAAACCGAATAAACATCCATCTGGAAGGTCCAACATTAGTGCTGTTTGACAGAGTCCAGGCCAATCAGAAGTGGGTCCATTGGGAAACATTGCTAAAGCGTGAGATGACTCACAAAGCACTGGTTTCAGACAATGACAATGTCCAGGAAAGCAAATTTTCTACATATTGCCTAAAGACTAATTCCCATCTATGACTTTGTTTCAGAGCTATTGAAAAAATACTTTAAAGTCTTTATTTACACTCAAAAGTGCATCCGGAAAGTATTCACAGAGCTTCAGTTTATACATTTTTTTATGTTACAGCCTTATTCCAAAATGGATTAAATAATTTTTTCATCAGAATTCTACACACAATACCCCATAATGATAACGTGAAAAAAGTGTATTTTTTTTGCAATTCTATTAAAAATAAAACACAAATAAATCACATACATAAGTATTCACAGCCTTTGCCATGACACTCAAAATTGAGCTGCATCCTGTTTCCACTGATCATCTGTGAGATGTTTTACTACTTCATTGGAGTCCACCTGTTGGTTGGACATGATCTGGAAAGGCACACACCTGTCTATATAAGGTCCCACAGTTGACAGTGCATGTCAGCGCACAAACCAAGCCATGAAGTCCAAGAAATTTTATTTAGATCTCCAAGACAGGCTTGTATCAAGGCACTGATCTGGGGAAAGGTAGAGAAAAATGTGTGCAGCATTGAAGGTCCCAATGAGCACAGTGGCCTCCATCATCCGAAGACGTTTGGAACCACCAAGACCCCTTCTAGAGTTGACAAAGTGAGCGATCAGGGGAGAAGATTCTTAGTCAGGGAGGTGACCAAGAACCCGATGGTCACTCTGACAGAGCTCCGGCATTGCTTTGTGAAGAAAGGAGAACCTTCTGGAAAGACAACCATCTCTGCAGCACTCCACCAATTAGGCCTGTGTGGTAGAGTGGCCAGAGGAAAGCCACTCCTCAGTAAAAGGCACATGACAGCCTGTGAGGAGCTTGCCAAAAGGCACCTGAAGGACTCTCAGACAATGATAAACAAAATTCTCAGGTCTGATGAAATAAAGATTGAACACATTGGCCGTAATGCCAAGTGTTATGTCTGGAAGAAAACCAGGCACCGCTCATCACCTGGCCAATACCCTACCTACAGTGAAGCATGGAGATGACAGCATCATGCTGTGGGGATGTTTTTCAGGAAAAGATGGCAGCAATGTACAGAGACATCCTTGATGGAAACCTGCTCCAGAGCGCTATGGACTTCAGACTGGGGTGAAGGTTCATCTTCCAACAAGACAACTACCCTAAGCACGCAGCCAAGATAACAAAGGAGTGGCTTCGGACAACTCTGTGAATGTTCTTGAGCGGCCCAGCCCAAGCTTGAACCCAATGGAACATCTCTGGAGAAATCTGAAAATTCACTATGCACTGACGCTCCCTATGCAACCTTATGGAGCTTGAGAGGTCCTGCAAAGAAGAATGGAAGAAAATGCCCAAAATAGGTGGAAGCTTGTAGCATCATACTCAAAAAGACTTGAGGTTGAAATTGCTGCCAAAGGTGCTTCAACAAAGTATTGAGCAAAGGCTATGAATACCTATGAACATGTTTATATTTTAATTCAATTTTTTTGCAAACCTATTCAAAATATTAAACAAACTTTTTTCACTTGTCCATTATGTTGTATTGTGTGTAACATTTTGAGAAAAAAATTATGAAATCCATTTTGGAATAAGTCTGTAACAAAAGTGCTCTGAATACTTTCTGGATGCACTGTATATAGCTGTAAAACAATGTAACCAAATGTAAGAAAGTGAAATACTATTTTATGTTAAGAGGAAAAACATAGATATGTAGTTGCGTTTTATTATTAGAACAGTGACCACTTTAAGACCATCTAGTGTCATTCAACTGAGGATCAGGCCTCTGGAACAGAAAAGAGGAAGTGCATCTAATTATGTATCGGTCATGAGTGACAGACTGACTCCATTTCAAACATACCTTTCCACAAGTGAATGTTTGGAATATTCTGACAGTTGATAACGCTCATTAAAGTACACTAGCTTTCCCCATGACGCAAAAAATGATGGTGAACAAACATTCTACATGTTCCTTCAATGCTGGCCTGACGAGGCAGGAAAACATCTTGAGAAGGATGCCTGCCAAAGGCTTAGCAGGAAAGAACATCATAAAAAAAGAAAGGCCATTGAAAAAGCATGACTGAGGAAGCAATGGTGGGTAATGCACCAAGGTGGCAGTTGTGGGCAAATTGCCCCAAAAGGGACTCAAAATCCCCCGTGACAGATTATGTAAGTCATTTCATAAAATCATTAAATGTAATATGCTGCAAGTTTTTTCCTTCTACATTTCAGAATGGTACAGTATGGTGTCCAAGGAAAATAAATAGCGGGGGTACATCATACCAGTAAAATGTTCCTAAAAATACAATAAATAAAACTAAAGCACAAGAAAGGTAAAGGCAAATACACCCTTAAAATGTCCCTTTGTCAGCAGCCTGCAAATGAGAGGATTACATAAAAACCGGTGGCTTACTATGAGGAAAATATGAATGTAAAAACATTGCACTTTGATTGGTTTTTGGTCACAAACCTGGCAGGAAAATTCCATGGTACATCCTATTTAGCCTTATTTTGGTGTGAAAACAGTGCAGGTCACTGAAACCTTCATACTAGAAAGTGAGAGAAAGATACAGTGGCATAAACAACAAACAAGCGCTTAACCCTCCATTAAGGGTACTTAGCACCTTAAACAGTTCCTGTGGCATGTAGAGGCAGCGGTTAATGACTCCCCTGAGGTGTCGCACAACTATTATTAACAAGGACAACTATCTGCAGGTGTTGAAGGGACAACAAAAAAAATGTACACATCGTAACACTGTAAACAACTGAATCACAATAATTAATACATTTGATGATTCAAAAATTATTAGCCAGGTGTGCCTCTGTACAGAGCTGAATCCCTGGGAATGAGGATGTTGGAACAAAGCTGGGTTAAGTGATACGTTACTGGGTAATAGCACAGGCTAACATATATGCCAGTAAACTGTGAGCTCTTTAGACAGGAGTCTTTGTATTTTTTTCTGTCCTCTTCTAGACAGGAGAAATAAACAAAGAAATAAAGTTCACAAAAAATATCGAAAGACGAAAGGAAAAGAAAAAAAATAGAGTACTTTTTTGCAATGTAAACAGATGATTGCCAAGCCAAAAAGCCCTTTACATTCAGCTGAATTTAAAAGCCTGAGTGAGAGAGAGAGAGATAGAGAGGTTCAGAGGTAGAGAAATGTTAACAGGGGGGGAAGGTCCTCCGCCCAGACAGTTGGGGGGGTGGGGGGGGGGGTCATTGACTGTGAGCCCAACCAAAAAAGGGGAGGGCACACATGTAAAGATATTTAAGATGCACAAGCCACAGCAGTACCTTACTGAAGAGCAAAGAGCACATAGATCCCAAACCTAATCAGACCAAATCTCCCTCACCCTGCCTCCGACGGACCTCCGGCACAGCCGAAAAACCAGACGTGACCAGGACCACCTCCATTACGCAGGGGAAACCCTACACGTAGGTGTCTTTTTGAAACCTAGATAGCGTTTACGATGTATTTGCGGACGGCGGCTCTGAGCGCCACCCTGCTACTGCTGCTGCTGTCAGAGGTCTGGGCACAGAACCCCAGGAAGAGGCTGGCACCACCCAAGCCTCCTAAGGCACAGTGCTGCGACGAGGTGCGCTCCTTGAAGGTGCAAGTGGCCAACCTGACCAGCCTACTAGAGGAGCTGAACCGCAAACAGGAGACGGACTTGATGAACGTAGTGAGGCAGATGATGGAGCTGGACAAACTGAACCGTCAGCAAGAGGCTCGCGTCACAGAGGCCGAGAGCAAGTATTCAGAGATCAACAACCGGGTGGAGATCATGCAGCTGCAAGCCTCACAGTCCGTCACCCAGTCCTCATCAGGTAAGAGCCTACCTTGTTCACGCTTGGGCTAGGAAACTAAATGATTTAACCAAGTAGCAGAAAATAACTCGTGTAAATTAAGTGTAACTTAGTGTAAATAAATGATGTGTCAAATTTTTTGTTTGTAAAGGAATGCCTATTTCTTTTTTTGGACATTAAATCTAATTAGATGTTGGCGCTCTGATTCCTTGGCACTAGACAACTGCAACAAATTGGTGATAACGCAGATCAGTCCAGAAACTTGTCTGAGCGACACTCAAGATAGAAGAAAGCCTTAGTTTTATCTTAATCTCCTGTTTGTCAGTCAATAAAAAACACCTTCATGAAAATAATTTAACTCAACTTAAATGTGTATCGAGTCAAACCTCTACTAGCCCATCTTAAGCTGGCATGGACCACAGAGAAGTTCCTAGAGTCTCAGAAACTGACAGAGACAGTGTAAAAGAAAATAGCTCAAGATTGGTTTCATTTCCACATCCCCATCTATCCACGGAATAAAAAGTCCCTTTTTAAAAGACCAACCATTCCTCCTCAGGGATTCCTGAGCACCACTAATGTCATCACCATACCGTCACATGAACAAAAAAAAATACATTTGGCAGTATGCACATTTTACACGTTTTGCAAAGAGTTTAAAAGCAGAGATGAAGGTTTATTAGGAATACACTGAACCATGGAAAAAACAGAACCATGCCCATAAGCTTCTATCCAAAATTATTTCCAATATGTTCATCAAGCATTATTAAAAATCTGGTTTGGCCGTCTCTAATTCATTGTATTTTATAGACGCCACCTATGATTGTGCTTCCCTATACAACAAGAACTACAAGATCTCTGGGGAGTACAAACTGCCTGCAGATGATTTCCTGGGGACCCCTGAGATTGACGTAAGCGATAACCTCGTAACTGCATAAAGTTCAACGTTCACATATAGCTCCTTCTTAGTGGAATGTCCTGATTTAGAAAGACTTTCAATCTTGTTTGGGTAGGTATTTCAACCGGTGTTGTTTATTTCAGGTTTACTGTGACATGGAAAGCAATGGTGGTGGATGGACACTCATCCAGAGACGCAAAGTGGGCCTGACCTCCTTCAACCGTGACTGGAAACAGTACAAGAAAGGCTTTGGCACCATTCGTGGAGACTTCTGGCTGGGCAATGATAACCTCTTTCGTCTGACAAGGCAGCCCAGCACCCTGAGGATAGAGATGGAGGTACAAAGAAACGCTCCCAGAACATGCTGGCAACACCAATCCTGCGGGGGTCAGGGGTTTTAATGGGAGCTTAAGCCAATAAGATAAACTACCCAAATCAGATGCAAAAACTAACTTTTGCTACAACAAGCATAATAGCATTTCAATTGCAAAGATCTATATTCTGAGTTGCATAGTTAAATTATAAGCTGTCCAAGACATCAAATCCACAAGGTCGTATTTGTGCTTTCTGTTTTCCAATAAAGGACTGGGAAGGCGAAACCCGTTATGCAGAGTACCACAACTTCACAGTGAAAAATGAGTTAAATAGCTACAAACTCTTAATTGCCAACTACAGTGGAAACGCTGGGGACTCTCTGCACTACCATAACAACACCAACTTCAGCACCAAGGGCAAAGACAATGACAAATGTGTGGACGACTGCGCTTCACTACGCAAAGGTACAAATAGAGACAAAAGGCCTCACCAAGCTAAATTCACATAATTGTAATCTGATCGGATGAAAATTAAATTTTGTCTTTTCCCCCTACAGGTGGTTACTGGTACAACTGTTGCACTGACTCCAACTTGAATGGCGTGTTCTATCGTTACGGCGACCACGTCAAAAACATCGATGGGATCACTTGGTATGGCTGGCACGGGCCCAATTACTCCCTCAAGAGAGTGGAGATGAAGATCAGGCCACAGCATTTTAAATCATAAATGCATCTGACTTCAAACCCTGATTGATGTGCACGCTTGTAGAGAGATTGAGGGAAAAAAAATGGTTTCTTTCCCCCGAAGTTGGGAGAAGAAAATATCTCATTCTGGATATATTTCTATGGGTTGAATGTGTAAAGTTTTTAACATGTTTTATTGTAAATTGTTGTTAATTTTGTATTTATCGTTGACATATTTTATTTTCTTAAAAGCTTAACAAAATCCTCTTTACCACTGTTCAGTAAAGGTAACCGAATGTTGCTTCCCTCTTTTATTTCACTCAAAGGAATAGAGTATATTTATCCTTTATAACCCAAGCTGTCTACTAGCCCATGGTTAGGTTTGTGTATTGGGCTGGTATTACAATGCAAGAATCCATTTAGTGTTTTGCAATGGGCATTTGTGAGCTACTGGAATTGGAAAGACCACCCACCATACCATTACCAGAAGTACCAGAAAGATTATATTGTAAAACCTGTTCTTTCTTAAAAATATGTTTTGGGATAGGAAATAAACATGTATTTAAAAACAAAGTGTGCTACCAATAATGTTTTTGACAAGGCATTTGTCATACTTCAAAAAGTTAGCATAACATATGAACACAAATCCCCAAATAATAAGCCATTTAGGCCAGTAGGTATGAGTACTTGTGAGAGGCTGACAGAACCCCATGTCTCTGACCAACCACCACCAACGTCTCTGACCAAACACCACCAACGTCTCTGACCCTCAGGTCACAGTGACATTCATGCCAAAGGTCAAAATGTCACCTCAAACTCCCGCAAACAAAGTCAACACACATTTTTCACAACTATCCATTCAGTAAATTGCCACTACATCAGGCTCATAGAGGTATTTACTAAATGAACTATTAATCACTTAAAATAATATGCTTTCACAAGAGTTAAGGCAGCCTCTTCATAGAGCGAGTCAAGGCCAGGACAGAGGAGACCCAAATCTGTGTGGGCACTTACGTTCCTTCCATTCACATCAAAGGCTGTTTTGGAATAGCGACATTTCTTAAAAAGTATGTTCTTGCAGCTTAGGGATGGTGACAAATACTGAGGATCATTTTGGATAAATGAAACATGACAGTGCCATGCTCTTGTATGTGTAGCATGTGGCTTCACTGGTTCAAAAGGGTTTCTGTTGACAGCTGTGGAATGGACCTTGGGATCCCTAGGAGAACTGGAAGGTCCCCACTGGACCCCCATTATTCAAGCAAGCCTAGGGTGGCCTTTTGGTGGTGTATGTGGAATGGCCATATGCTAATAGAGGACATGCTTCATTTCTTCAAGCAGTCTGCAACAAGCTCTGTCGGAAGAGTCTTATAGTTAATTTAACCTAATCTAACCCAACCAGCCTAACATTTTTTAAAGGGTACTGGCAAAACCCCAGCTATTCATATCTATATACTGTGGGGGGAAA
Organism: Novumbra hubbsi; assembly: GCA_016801125.1. NCBI lineage: Eukaryota > Metazoa > Chordata > Actinopteri > Esociformes > Umbridae > Novumbra > Novumbra hubbsi. The sequence continues at coordinate 544 of JACXGK010004156.1, read as the reverse complement.
TTTTAAAAAGCAGTGAAATCCTAAAATATTTCTAAACTGAAATAAAAGAAGGGCACAACATTTCAGAGTGTGTATTGAATAGACCCGCACTGGATAAGAATCAATCTAACAGGACAGCCCCTTACATCTGAGCATACCAGACTTTATTTGAAATTCCATTTCCACAGTGCCCACGCATTATGACCGCAAATTGATCATAAACAGATGGGCCAGATGCAATGACCCTTAGTTGCAGCCACTGCCATTGCGTATGGACTACTGACTGCACTGTAAATAACGGACGCATTTATTTTAAAGGCTTTCATATAGCAGCAGTCCTGGGGAGAATCATAATCAAGTTCAAATTAAATATCCTTTTATTTCAACATATAGAGATGTTAGAAAATCAGTCAGAAGTTTAAGGTCTTGTGAGTACTCAATGGCCTCGACAGACATCTTAGGCTAATTATATTCATGTATAGCAGTACAGAACCTATATGGTGCAAAAGACAAAAGTGTAGGCCAGAGAGTGCAAGCTGTTCATGTGTGTATGTGTTTAGATAAG
>JACXGK010004155.1:6023-33511 GCA_016801125.1 Novumbra hubbsi | reverse complement strand
TGTATGAAGACATACTTTCGTGCCGCTAGTCTTCTGTATGTAATAATCAGAGGCTCTGCAATTCAAAATTATCCCGTGGTTATTGCTCTTAGTGCTGCATTGCCTTTTGCGTCAGCTTTGCCCCCCCGAGGACTAAAACAGCCCCGGGATCCACCGGAGAACCGATACAGAGTAGCTGTGAAATTATACGTTTTTCATTTGAAAAGCCAAAAATGTCATCATCGTGTCTCCGTCCTGTGCAAGCGGAGAGCCTGGCTGATGTGGTGAGCTGGCAGAGCTAGTCGGAACATGGGAGGGAGACATTGATCGTCCTCCGGACTACTGCGCACCAGCCGTCCGTGCCAATGCCTGTTTGGAATTCATGTGGACAGGACAGACGGAAAAGTCAGACAGCAAAGTTGGACGGTGGAAAAAAAAGTAAATGGCGGTTGCATAACCTCATTGAGGATTCCGGGATTTTGATATTGACTTATTTTATAGCGTGTCGGACGTGTGTCACCCTACGCATTATTGGTAGTTTTCATTGATTCGCCTGGTGTTAGCAAAACATCCGCGTAAAGTCTTGTTACGTTCTGCACATTATGTGCTGCAAGTCCATCATGCAGATAATAATATGTATTGGCAGAACGCAAACCTTGACGCCATGTACGACTGGACAGCAAATCATGACACTGCCTCACAAAAATCCACCTTTGAGATGAACCAGTGCCATCAATCACATACCGTGTCACTTCAGGTCTTATTTCAATTGCAGATGGCTACTAGTTTCCATGGCAATATTCATGTTACCAAAATTTTAAGTCAAAGTCATCAAGACTTTGGCATGGATTTCCTTTTTAGAGTTGAAAAGTTGCCAAGTTGCCACTCTCCACAAAACGTTTCTCATGTATCATCCTCTGCTTGTTTCCCGGAGCTGTGTCAGTCTGGTTTTCTATGTCATCTGTCCTGAGATGCTCTCTGTCTTTTTGAGTTGAAAGCGATCAGTGGTACAATACACTGAGTGAGTGTCTTGGCCTGCTCAGGGTAGTGATAATGTAAAAGTTCTAAATCATAATCAGATGGGTGTCAAGTACATAAATTGAGCTCTTTGTCTGTACAAAGCAAGCAAAATCTGTCCTATACACACCTAAGACAGTGATGAATTATACCATTCACAGAAGAAAGTGCAGTGCCATTGCATTGATGTTTTCGCATGGTCTAATTTCAGATCCATTAGAATCAAAAACGTTTTGTTAAGTTTTATCTTTTACACTCATTATACTAGAGCATTGTTCTCCAATCCTGGTCCTGTCCATCTGTAGATCAGAAAAGTTCTTAAATGTAAATAAGCAAGTATGCAAAATGACGTAAATACTGTAAATTGACCATGCCAGCTTGGTCAAATCTAAGATCCCTGCGTTCACGCGCTACGTTGTCGGGATCACAAATGACAAGCAGATAGCCCCCCACCTGTTGTCCTAGCTGTACAGATGTCCAGAGAATGGCGTGGTGGGGGGGCATCACTCCAGCCCCTGATTGATGACCACTGGTCCCGCAGGAAGCAGCTCAGCCACCGTGAAGTAGTGTTTTCTGAACCCCAAGTGGTATCCGGGAAAACAAGAGCAATTCCAGTCAGGCAGCATGTGTACTGGGAGGCCATCTTAATGTTGATCTGTGGAACCACTAGGGGCTTTACAGGGAAGGAGGAAAAGAATTAACCCTCACAAAACATAGTTCAGGGGGCGAAGAGAGAGTCTTTCCAGATACTTTGTCAAAAGCATGTGGATGGGGAAATATTAATCCTTTACCAAGAGCTAGGCGATGCTGTATTTATCCCTTGTTCATTTTTACAAAATTCACAAGGGCAAATCTGGGTTTCAGAAGCCTGTGAACAGTCTTAGAAGATAAAATAAACCTTGGTCTGATTTTAATCTTATGGCCAAGAGACACTATTTCAGATGGAATCCCTCTTAATGAAATCAAAGGAATAATGGTAGCACTTACTTTGAATTCACTGCAACCCTGTTACAGTAAAAGGTAAGAACCTAAACATAAGTCTTACGTTGAAGCAGCAGAAGTTCGTAGATGTGCTCTCTGGCACTGAAAAGCAGCCTTATGTCACTTACTCTGTCCACATTATATTCTAATTTCAAAGAGAGAAATATGGCTTGTATGGAAGTTGTACAACCCTTTGAAGAATGCAAAAATTAAATATAAATAGTAGATGTACTTGGTTCGGTACTTGGTCTCTGTCACCATGTCCTTTTCTTTCTGTCTCAGCCTATCGCTTTCCCCGTTGACCCCCTCTCAGTTTTTGGCCCCACACACAAACACATCAAGTGATTATTGGTTTTCAGGATGAACCATTGACAACAGTTCTTTTACACGCCAACATGGAGATGTTCATGGAAATACTTTTTCATCTCAGCAACACACTACTTGCCTGGGCCTCACTTATCAACAGTTGTCTGTGGTTCATTTGTTTAAATGAGAGCTCTGAATAATGAATTAAGAACACTCGTCTGGGGAAATAATGGTGATGATCCTTGTCTATCAATGGACATTAAAGTCCTTCACAGAGCCTAGGGAAATGTTTTCCTTTCTCTTTGTTATACAGGCCAGCAATGCAAATGTAATATATGAAAGGAGCAAAGCCCAGTTAAAGATTTAGAGGAAGCCCTCCTCAGTGTTCTGAAAAGCTAACCCCAGAAAAGTTATAAACAATTATTACCTCCCAGAATAGTTATATATTTTTAGCAGAACAATTGTAAAGGCATGTAAAACTGGAGCCTAACTAAAAGGGCTTTCTGGGGGATTTCAGATACTGCATGGCTTCCACCAGTTAATAATTGACTTTTATTTATTTTTTATGAAAATGTGTTCTTTGCTTAGTTTGAAAATGTGTAGCAATAGGCTTGGAGTGGTCCTAAGCTGCTATTTACATACTATTTACACACTCCCTCCTCTATGTATGTTTCTCAACAACAACAAAAAATATTGCAATTAACTCTACATAATAGCCCACAAAAACAACGCCAATTTGAATGTTGAATGCATCATGTGTCCTTTGATCATCCTTGAGAGGACTCCCGAACTAACTAAGGATACACCTTTAGCTAATTCAGATGATTGGATATGATTCAGAAAAAGCATGCAACCGTCTATATAAGTACCATTGCGTCACTGTGGATGTCAGAGCAAAAATCAAGCCAAGGAACTCCCTGAAGACATATGCAATAAGATTGTTTGAGGCATGAAATCTGCAGAAAGGACAATGGTGCCGAAAAATGTGCTTGGGAGGCACTGCTGCCTCACAGGCTGATGTTTGAGAAACTCTACCCAGGTTGAAGCAACCCATTTTAGGGGACACCTTTGTTTTGTGGGCCTTACATCTGTGGAAGGTTATAAGAATTTGCTAAATCACGGAACGTTCCCTGGAGCATAGTAGGCTCCATCATTGTGAAATTAAAAAGGTTTGGAACCTCTGAGCCTTCCTTGAGCAGGCTGTCTGGCCAAACCAAATAACCGGAGAAAAAGGGCCTTCCTCAGGGAGGTGATCAAGAACCCAAATGGCCACTCTAACTCAGCTTCAGAGTTTTTCTGCTGAGTTAGGACAGGTTTGACGAAAAGACACACAGAGAACAATACAGAAAGTACCTTGAAGGACTTTTGACGCAGGACCTCAAACTGGGGCAAAAATGAATCTTTTAGTACAACAATGACCCCATTAGTCATAGCCAAGACAAATCTGGCGTGGCTTATAATCAAGACTGTGAATGTCCTTCAGTGGCCCAGACAAAACCTGGACACTCCACAGAACATCTGCGGGGAGACATGAAGATCGTACTTCACCAACACTCATCATCCAGTCCCGACAGAGCTTGAGAGGATCTAAAAGGAAGAATTTCAGAAACTGCCCAAATTCACGTGTGCAAAGTTGGAAGAGGCATACTCAAGAAAACTCTAAGCTGTGAACACTGTTAATGGTGCTTCTACAAAGTACTGAACATAGGATCTGAATACTGACATAGCTGAGACAATTCCGTTTTTTTATGTGAAGGCTGAATGTTTTCTGATGGCACACTTAACCTGAGCAGGTTATATGGATAATATAGAACAAATCCATGTTGAGCGTGTACAAGTGTATAATCTGAGAGCTGTTTCAATGGGTGTTCCTCAGGGTTGGATTCTCAGACCAACCTTATTCTCTGTATGAGGCGATATTGTCGGCCATGCAGATAGTGACTCTCTTATCTACTTCTCAACAGCGCTATCTTGTGAATATTTGGCCCTAATTGAACTCAACATCGGTATGAATAACATGCAACATGCTTTTCTTGATCTCCATCTACTTCTGAACTGAAAAATAAAAACAATTATTGGAAATAACCCCTGCATGCCAAAATAAACATTCTCACCTTAAATTAACTTGAATAGGAGTTTTTCAATACCTTTAAGTTCTTTCCAGATCCACATCAGTCACATACATTTCAAAATTGCAACAAAGTCTTCTTCACCTATGCTGCAAAACATACTCTTGTAAAAATGACATGATATTTCGCAATGTAATTTACAGAATTTAAATTCATCTTAACCTCAATAAATGAGTATATTAAAACACTCCTCGCTTTGTCACAGAGCCCTAAAACATTCATCATTGTTGTTATTGCTCTCTGGTTAACTGGCCATCATTGCACACACAACTCATGTCCCTTTTCGGCTAATACACAATATACCTCAGCTTGTTCCTAAATATCATCTTACCTAACATAATGCTGTGCATTGGTAGGTATTTATTACCTCACATGGTATAACTTACTGACCACTTGTTTAACATGTCATTCACATAGGCTTTGTGGATTAGTGTGGACAGAGATGGTGAGTATTTAGGGTTAAAATGCTAAAAATCATTAATCTGCCACTTCATTAGATATTCCTAAATACTATCCATTATCGTATAAAAAGCCCTACTCCGCAGTCTTTTAGCATTCTTAATATCTGTGTTGACACTTAGATTCAGACACCTTTTGTGATTACTGAGTTGGGTCCTGCTTGGTCATTCAAATCACCTCATGCGTGAAATAGTTACCAATTGGAGTTTCGTTTGGATGCTCTTGTGTCCATGTGTTAATTTAAAAAAATGTTAGGTTTTATTATGAGGAAATTGTGTTTATTTTGGCTATTGTCCATCTGTATGTAAATGTTATATATGTTGTATTTTCATTGTTGTTTTATTCCTAGATTAATGGTTCCAGTGCAGACTTAAACGAGACCTAGGTCTCAATGTGTCTTCCTGGTTAAATAAAAGTAAAATTAAAGAGTAAAATAAAACTATTGGCTATGGCCAATTTTAACCATCCACTTCAAGGTTTGTGTGCCGGGTTTTAGTGAACTTGCTGTCAGCATGAACAAGTCTGGCCATTCCCCAGCAAACCGTCTCAGGTGCATTGAATTTTAACCAAAAAAACGGCCTCTCTCTGGACGTTTGTTTTATTATCGCACGTCTGTAATCCGGAGAAACTGTAGTTTGTAGTTTCTGTGGATAATGGAACCATCATGTCTGGCACGAACCATCATACCATGGTCAAACCATGCTAAGATTACACATCTTTCCCATTTAAATGTTTGGTCAAACATTTGGTCAAACAACAACGAATCCTCTTGGCCATGTCTGCACACTTCAGAATGGCATCCACACGATTCATTGCTTAGCCATTGGACAAGCAGGTGTACCTAGTAAACTGTCCGGTCAGTGTATATGTATGCTAGATTTAAAATGTTTGGGCTTTTTCCAAATCTCAACCTTTAACCTGAAACGAGTAAAAATAAATGTGTCCACTATCAAAATGTGGACAAATCAGGAGTAAATGAGTCTTTTTAGCACCGGTACACACCTAACTATAGAATGCACAGGGCACCGCAAAGCTGAAGAAAGCTACTGTGGTTTTCAAGTAATTATAGGCCCCCTACAGCAAGATGGACGAAATCGATACGATCAAGTTATCAGTATGAGTTAAGCCACTGCAGACAGCATCATGCTGGTTCAACGTGTGAGTGCCAATCTCTTTCCCCTAATGGGCGCTACCATGCTTTTGTGTTAATGGAGCTTACTGCATTCGGCGGCTCCAGACAGTGATGGTATCTAAGCCCTTTCTGGATACTTGCCATGAGGCAAATGAAAATAACTAATCAAGTACATGCACATGTTATTTTGTAATAGAGGCTGAGATTTGAAATAGGCCCTACACACAGCCCAATAAACACAAACACACACACACACACACACAGTGACAAGGTATAACAAATTCACTTTAGTCAGATGTTTCAATTTACTATGGACTCTATTATTTTTACAGGGTGGATAAACATGCAAAATGTTATTTAAGTTGAGGCCTTGTTTCCTAAACTCATTGAAAATGAATACTGTTTATGTGACTCAGTTAAACATTAATCATGTATAGCTTGGGTATTTATTCCAACTACTTAGAGAACTGTCAAAGGTAATCTAGAATCCTCCTGATTCGTCTTCAGTGACTGGAATACATTTCTCAGAAACAGATAAAAGGTAGAGCAGGGCGGAATTTAGAGACCAAACCTACAGGACGGTAGAACAACTTCATGGCGGTGCAGGATGAAGACACCCAACCAATCTCAAGGAGGGGAGGGCACTTCTGTGTGCCTTACAACAAGTTGACCAATTGGCAGTTACAAAGACTGCTCAACTGGCTAGGGTTCCAATAGGAACTAAAGACATCATAGGTTGACTGCACAGTGGGGGCCTTTTCCTGGCATGGTGTGGGCCCACTTGACCCTTCAGAAGGGAGGGGTCATTGACCCATCTATAATCCAAGATGGCTCCCTGAACGGATATATGAATATGAATATTATGGAATCATATACTATGGTCTTCGCACTCACTAGATCACAACCCAATTGAACACCTTTTGGACATTTTGGCCAATGTGCAAGGCAGCCTCATCGAAACACCAAATGAGGAAATGTATTTTGTATGAATAGAGTTCCATCCCTCCAGTAGAGTTCCAGAGAATGTGTCAAGGCACATTGAAGGTTTTCTGGTGGTTTGTGGTGGTTTGTGGTAGCCTAACACCTGTCTGTATATACACATAACTATATGTAAGTATTCTTAATAAAATATAACAAAAATAACATTTTCTACAGCACAAGAAGATGTTGTAATCATGAAAGTTCCCTTTGAGCAAGTGTATTAAAAAACAATAAAACGCTTCTTTCTCAATTAAAAAACCAACATCTAATGGTCAATTGATAACATTGGTAATGGACTACCCAGGGTAATGCTGTCTTTAATGTCCACTCATTGTATTTGTATACAACATTTTCACAGGATTAAACATCTACGGTGAACCTTTAAATGGGTAATCCACACTAAGCCAAATGTTGTTATGATATACATGTATGACAACACTATACATTGCAATATGTTTCTAATGTTATAGTTAAAATAGCAAGCAACAAGTGAGAAACTCAAAACCCACAATGCAGTGCTCTCTTCAGACAGGCTGGTTGTCTATGTTAATTAATACCTCAGCCATAGCTATCAAATCATAGTTACAATAACAGCAAACTCAACGTCAGCAAGTAAAGTAACATATGCTTTACTAGTTTACTAATAGGTAATATTAATTAATAAATAGATGTGTACTTTGTCAAGAGTACATGGGGTTGCAATGTCAATGTGCAATGAGTACTTTACACAAGCAGGGAGATGCAGATGACAACTGCTTTGCAACCTGGTAGTTGCAGGAAGGGAGATATTAATCTGAGTTCACACTGTGTACTTTGAGGAGCACTTTGTCATGAAGATATAGATGGGTGGATAGATAGATAGATAGATAGACAAAATGTTTTACTTTAACACTACAACCAACAATGCTAACAAATAATTGCCAATCTGCTTCCCAAACAAGGATCCAGGATAGAATAGGAGGAGAATGTGAGGCTAATTAAGTCAAACACTTTACAGATAATTGCATAATGGAAACATATAGGCCAAACTGATTGCTCAAAATGTAAACAATATATTTAACTCGATAATTGATTTCAATATGAATGACAATTTACTCGTGTGTCATGATTGCAAAATAGTCGCTGTTGCATTTTGTTTTATCCTTTTCTGGTTTGTAACATTTGAAAATACTTAAGCCACTTTGTATTGAACTTTTTCTGTATAATTACTTAAACATATTGATTGTATGTTTACGGAGATCTTCTTATAAGAAAGCTACCCGGAAGAGTATGTTTTGTAAGAGACATATAATTAACGAAGGCTTGGGAAATATATCATATACAGATGAGTGCCATTATCTTGAATACAAAGGCTCCGTATTCCCGATATAGTGAAACGTATGCTTGAAGAGTTTTGTTAATGCATATTTCATGCACATTAAAACATCTAAATGATAAATAAATGACCACCCAATGTTCTACAATCAATTTAAGCTATAGCTGCAAATAATTTGAAGGCTAAAAGATTACTTTTAATAATTATCATGCACATCAAGATTTTGGGCAACTAGGCCTTGATGCTTTGGTTGGGCATCGCCCTTTAAATGCCAAGTATGTGTTTTTTAATCACACTGGGTTAGGGGAAGCAGAACAGAAGAGGAAATATATAGCCCTCAAATTAGAGTGTGCTGGAAATGACTAATGTTACCCATCATGCAATATCTTTTGTAAAATACAATGGGCAGAGCCTAAAATTAGGAAATGGAACTATCTATCAACTATCAAATAATGTCCATACTGGGAGCGACCCACACCAGACAGGACGGATAAGAGACATATTTTAATACTAGTTGAGGCGCATGTCTGATCATGTGGGCACATACAGAATGTGGACCAATCAGTACAAAGTAAAAATCCAGGTAGACAAAAAGGCTTAGGCCTATCTGAGCTTTAATCGCTAAGTAAACACTATAGTTTGCAGTAGGCCAAACCTATTTCAGCATATTCAGGATGAAAGGAGCAGTTCACTTTTACAATGCCTTTATTTAGAATATTTACAAATGGATTTATAAAAATATATAATTAAAGCTTTTGCAAGTATTTTACATCTACAATTCATTACTTTGTTCACATCGTTGAGTTTGTCTGCAGAAAACAGATTTGAAACCAATCAACAAATGTAAATTATTGAGCGTAGGATACAGGATTTGTATATTGTCAATGCGACCCATTATTTGGACTGTATCAGATCGTTTAATGAAGCATTGCCAGACATTATTGAATTCGACTCCTGCAGTATTTTACAGACACAGCCTATACATGAAATATTGTAATGAAAAGATGACAAACAACCAACCACCAACTTCGCCATATGAAGCCCTAAGAGGCTCTGAAAGAATTCAACATCCTCATACGTTTACATTCAAATGCCACATCTATGGTTGGCTTATACAGTCTTTGGGTTGGCTACATTGGTATGCATAGGACATGCCATTAAAGTGTAGGCGATATTGGCCGTTCAATAGTTAACACTTTGGCAAATATATCATAAATAGTGCTTGCACTTACTGGTTGAATTCTTGAAATGCACTCAATTAGATAAGGGTCTGCAGCTTATAAACATAGGCCTATTGTAAGTTATGAGTCCTCGGTTAGCGGCATAAGCTCCCCGGTGTTAGGAGGAGGAGGTAGGGAGATTGAGTCCTTGTACACTGTTCAACGCCTCGTGCTGGTGCTGTTTGTTTAGGGGACTGGGGGGCTTTCTGTCTCCTGTAGAATACAAACAGGAGAAGTCTGTAAAGCACACAAGCCAATTACTCTTTCCTTAAGAAAAACGTAAGCAATATACATATATATTTTGTAGATATGTATGTACATGTATTTTCTACCTCTACTGACCTGAAACTAAGACTAGTCTACAACGCAACACTTAAATAAAAATGTAATAGTAATAATAATAATAGTAATAGAAATGTTGGGGAATATGAATAATATTTTAAGAATATGAAATAATGATATTTTATATTTATATTATTATAAATAATTACCACATTAATAATCTTAACAGTAATAACAGTAATTATCCTTATCCATAATAATAGATATTGTTCTGCTATAAGGCTAATATTTGAGACCTTTTTAATCCCACTACATTATATGATATATTTAATTTTTTGCTATTTTATACCTCATATAGCAGTTATATAACGAGTGTAATCACTGAATAAATTAATCGGAATTGAATGTCCATAGTATTCGTTTTTTTGGTTAACTCCTTGAATTTATCCTTTCGTTGATTTTGTCAACCTCATTTCATGGGGGAATGTGGGTTAGTAAGTGAATTAAAAAAAAAGATAGATATCAAAATAATTACAAAAACGTAAACATTTAATTCTAAGTTGTAATAAAAAAAATCAATAAATAATATATTATTAACTGTGTACAATGTGTGTTACATTTAATTTAATAAATATTTTTTTTTCTGACGATGAACCGTATTCAGAAACGTTCCAATAATTATCTTATTACGATTAAAGTGAGAATGGAACGCAATCAAACAGGATCTGGCCTACCTTCTCGTGATGGATGTTTAAAAACCATTGAAGAGTGGATGTCTCCCGCGTGCATGGTCATCCCGCTGTTTGGGTGGGACAAACTCGAGCTCTGGGACTGCCAATGGTGCCCAGGGGTCACATAGCTACCTGCTGGCCCACTATAAACGCCGTACTGGTTTGAAGATGAGTAGGCACAAGGTGGGACGTAACTGGATAATGTCGAAGACTGCAAGGAAATTACCCCCAACACACAGAGAGGAAAATGTAATCAACCTACGAATACCGAGCCTTTTTTAAACAGATTACTATTTAATACACTCATTACACTTCGAGACCAGTCGATTTGCACACACACAGGAAGCAGCTAGTCTGAATTAATTGTTATTTTTACCTGCGCATATTTTATGTCTGCCTCGGTGGCTGTTTTGTCCATTCCGTTAACAGCATGAGCGGATGGAAACGACGCTCGGTTGACATTACTCCAGTCCTCCATTTTCTGTGCATAACCCTCTGCTCCCGCAATAGCTGATTAGGAAACAGCAAATTTGAGTTTTTATTTCTGTTCGTTGAGGGGAAATGTTAAAAAGGTTTCTATCTTCAGACAAGCCATTCACAGACATATACAATTATACCAAATACAATTTGAATCAAATTAGTGAATCGAAAATATTTAATGAGACTCAATGAGGTCACTAAAATGCAAGTTCTACTTGCTATTGTTTAGCTACGTTACATTATATATTTTTTTTAGCAAACGTTATAGCAAAATTGTGTGCCTAGTTGTATTTAAGCAATAGCCATTTTGCTATTGTTTCTGTATCAAAGGCTGTACGTAAGAAGTATTTGAGTTTGCAGGAAAATCTTCAGGCTACCATGACGCTTTTATTTCACTTAGAAATTGTCAATAGTAAATCGATTGTTGTATCGTCTGGTTTACGCACTTGTCATATATATGCTTTTTCATATCATTGCTAGGCTACTTGCTAACTTTCGGTTGTTTTCCTTCATAGCGGAGCCGAAGCCATACCACCGCATAATCCCCCTGGGGCATAGAGGCTACACCACTAAAAACATGACGAGCACAACCTTATAGTGACCTTGATGTCCCTGGAGAGGTGGAACGGGCCTTGTTATAGGTGTTTGGGATGGGATCATTGAGTAGACACTGAATTACATTAAAGTGTATCATGTTTTTTTTCATATGAGGCACCAAAACAAGGCCTGAAAGATTTATAAGGCCATTTCCGCACTCGTCTAAACATAATTCCCATTTGAAATATTTCAGCATGGTTATACTGAACAGCACATCTAAAAGCTGTCCACCAAGGTTCTTTGAAAGCTATTTGAAAAATGGCTAAGAATTAAAATACGTCTAAAAACTAGATGTAGTTTTACGCACCTTGATGATCCATGAAGGCCCGGATGCCCAGAATGTTGGTGACAGTGTGCGCCGACGGCCAGGCCCTTGAAATGCTTACATGCCCGGCCGTAACCGGTACTCCGGGACCGCTGCCCATTTTGCCATTCGGTGACATGCCGTTGGGGTATGAATAGGGATATATGTGATTGTAAGAAAGACCAGCCTGTGAGGAAGCTTGCTTACTGCTCTCGTAATGATTCGGCTGAGAAAGATTTCCAATTTTGTTCCGTAAAATCCGGCTGATTGAGCTGACAGAGGGCACGTTGTATTTGTCACAAACTCCATCTGCAAGAAGCCTGTCCCGGATCTCCCAAGCAAAGATCCCCGGGTCACCTTGTTTGTAATCCCTTATGTTCTTCACCACATTCGGTGTGGTAACCCGCGGTTTGCTCCCCCCGATGGCACCGGGTAAGATTGAACCCGTTTCGTTGTACCTCGCTAGTATCTTGCTCACACAGCCGTGAGAGACACGAAGTTGTCTACTAATATCACAAGGTCTGATTCCGAGCTGGGCCAACTCTACTATCCGTAGTCGTATGGCGTTGGGCAGGGGTCGTCCGTTGACGAATACACCACCCAACTGATTCACCTCGCCATAGGTTTGCTCTGCGGGGAAATGAAGATACATAAATATATTCAGCTACCATGAAAGTAAATATCAGTCCTGTAAAAATCTCCACACGGGCACAGTAAATGTAACCACCCAAATGGCGAGTGAATGCTTGTATTTATCACTGTTGACACCAGACCGCTAAATGTAAGTTGCTTTGGATCTAATTGACACTTCTGACACGTTTAGGTATGTATGGCACCTTTTTAAACTACCTTTGCATTATTAAATAAATGTGTATATATATATATATATATAGATATATATCCTTGGTAAGTCAATAAAAAAGCGTACATGGCACATCGGGAAAAAATGATATGCCTGCCTGAAAATAATATCCATACATTCCTTCAGTACAGCTTTACGGATGTGTCTACATTATCTACAACCCTAAAAATACTTGACGGTTATTTCTGATGTTATGCAGACATGTTAAGCACGGCTATGCTTCCATACGCTTTCTTCCACTGAAGCATGCAGATGTTAACGCCAGCTTACCCATTTGCCTGTGGTTGGAGATACTTTGAAATAGTTGCCCCTCAATGGCTGTATGCGGTTGTTCTCCCTTCAGCACGAAGGAAGCAAGAAGTTCTAGAAAAAAAGTCTTCTTAAAAGTTCTTAAAAGTCTCCTCCCGATGTTCTTCTCCCTCTCCTATCACAGTGCTTTGAGAGAAACGGCTTGGTACAATGGCACTGAAATGATCTTCATCCGATAAAGGCACATTTGAGTTATCACGGAGGTTGAAGTTTGTTGGGATTAACTTGACGCGTCCCTCCACGTCAAACCTACCAGTCACGATGAGCTTTGCTTTGATTTCATTGGCCGTTCGGAACGTGGATTAGATGTTGCACACATGTGCCATCCGGGTAGTGCAATTCAATCTCCCTGGGTATTTTACATAGGGGAGAGTGAGGGGAACGTTTTTTCCAACATGATGGTAAATAGGAAAGCTGGAGTGACGATTGTTAACCTTAGGAGAAATTCTTTCAAATGAGGTGAGCTTGGGCTTTTGGGTCGACTTCCGTTCATTTAGTGTAGCAATTGTACGCGTTTTGACCAGAATATCATACAAAATCGAATCCTCCAAAGCGTTTTTTGGTATTTCTGACTAGCATGCATTATTTTGATGTTTTTATTTCCTCATCAAACAACAGCTATCACTTCCACATAATCAGTAGTAAACCTGATAAATGTGGGCGAAATGTATTAGAACGTAAAAGTAACATGGTTCATACGTAAAGTAACATTTCTAATAAGATTGTGATGGAAAGAATATCCATTATTTTACAAAGGTTAAGTACAATCTTGCTTTTTTTTAATTTAAACTAAATAATGCAAACTTATGTTACTGCATTTACGTGACTGGCTACCTTTCACACCATCCATTTTTATTTCCCAACATTTGCGCATTCCGTTATATTTTCAACTGCACTAACTATTGTTTTAGAGTTAAGTCGTCAAAGTTGCTATACATGTTCACCCTACCTTGGATTAATAATCATAATAATAATAATAATATATATTTCTGGAGCATTTCGTCTCCAGACCTGGGAGCAGATCTGACCTGCGCAAGAAGTGATGAGGTCGCATTGAGACGAGGGACAGAGAAGGCGATGGGGCTCACAGAAAAATGCCACATGAAGTTTCGATTACAATCCAGACTCACTAACTAGTAAGGCCTTTTTTACACCTGCATCCTTAGCATCAAACATTCTATAGGGCTCATGTAATCGATAGCTTTGTGGGTTGCTATGCTCGCAGACTATAAGGTATTGACTAAATTCCAGAGGCGAGCATTCACAGCATGTTCTCTGTGTTTCCTGTGTAAGTTAAGAAGGTATCGTTTATAAGCTTGCAAAATGTCACTAGTAAAAGTTAACAGTCGACCCAGCGGTAACAAGGAGCAGTGTCACTATCCCCTCTCTCAAGAGCAGTTCACTGCTGGTCTTGAATGGATGAAGACACATGGAAAACATCATGTTGGGTCATCACAACAACCTTGGATTGAGGCGAAGTAAGAAGCGATGGCGGTCGTTCATAACAGTGAAGGTACAGTTACTGTGATGATGATGCTCTGCTCCATGCTATCTGCGTTAAATCCCACGTGAAGCATAGCACCAAATCGAACGTTTGTCAATAAACTGACCATATTGAAGACTAGTCTCTCCTAATGACGTGCCAGATTCTATTTTCCGCGCTGTTGAGTTATTGTAATTGCTTCAGAATTCTGTTTAAATCACTTTTCTTAATCCACAAAACAGACCAGAACACCAACTTTCCCTCATACGGATAGAACAGGAATTGCAGCTTGATGTAGACGCAAACTCCATCTGTTTTTAACAGCCGCTTACATAACTCGAGGACCGCTGGAACAATAACATGTATAATGTTTCAGTTATAAATGCGTGTTTAAAATATTTTTACTATGTTTTTGATGAGGAAAAGTATAATAAATAGTTAAATAGTAAAATAACATGCATAGATGTCATTGGCTGCAAGGCAAATTACTAATAAATGCATCGTCTTTCGTTTGTAACCAAATGACAAAGTATACAAAAAAACACATTTTGTTTTGAAGTTTAATCAAGCCTCCTGGAGAAAAACGGGAAGAGATTACAAACAACATTTAGTGGTGTACATTTTTAAATATTGAGGTGAAATTGTAACGTAGGCACTAATGCATACAACGTAATCATGCTTTTGACCACTTTACTATACAGTAAATAGTACAATATTCAAATAACATAAGAATCACGAACAAATGTAGGCGTATACACTTTGATTAGGCAGTTGGCAGCATATAATATTATACATGTAGACAATTCCAACACCTAAATAAGGTTTTAGCTTTTTTCAAAAGTAAATATAGACTAGACTTCTTATTATATTTTAATAATAGATTTAGTGATACAAATAAGATGTAGTGTTCGATTTAAAATTATAATGGTGACTAATATAATGGGATTGGGAGAAATCTATTAATAGGCTGCCCAATTGTATATCAAAAAGATGTCGGGATAGATTAAGTTTATGCCTGTAAGCAAACCGTCTGTGGTACTGAACAATACATTAAAACACCTTTAAAATGCATTACTTTAATGTTTACATCTTAGAGTGTCTTAAAAAATAGGGTTAGGGTCCCTTTTTCTGCTAACAAGCGCTCAAATAAATTTTGTGGGATGTGTTTTTGGTATAATGGAAAGGTATTGTTCTGTAAAAGTCACATGACAAAACCACAACTAACCATTACATATTAGATATTTCCCAGAATGCCCATTGTGTGACCTTACGCTGAACTGTAGCATGATGTTTTGGTTTTTCTAACGGTTGAAAGAAATGCTTATCTTATATTCAAGGTACGGGGGCATTTAACGAGCGCATTTAACGTTTTTTTCATTGACTTTCTCATTCATTTACTTTCAAAATGTTCATTAAAAGGTGTTGATACGGATGCATTACCCTTGTCCTGCTCTTTTTTAAAAAACATGCTGACAAGCAACTCTTTAGCAAAGACATGCTTTTGGTTACCCTCTATTACGAAGAAAACTGGTGTGGCTTACTGAGTTTAGAACACACTTCCACACCTCAGCAATGGAGCTTTCCTTTGGGATGCTATAGAAGGCCAAAAGGTCTTCTATAGCATACCTGTGTCAATAGGGCCTAAGGCTCGTTTTCTCATTCATTTTGCTTTAAACACAATGCACACAGCTGGCTTATGCATGTGGTTTGATATAAAGTTGAGGTCATACCATCTGATTAGGTCTATATCATCACACGTAATCGTAGGAAGATCTCAGTTGATTTAAGGCTTAATCTGAAAGATAAAATATATATTTTTTTTTTATTGTTTATTATTTTTACGAATCACATGATTTCTGAGAAAGAACTGCTATGAAAACTTTTGATGTGTGTAATAAAAATATATTAGTACCGGAGAATGTCTGGATTTGGAAGCCTGTGTAAATGAAGCCATTTAATCCATCACCATCTTTCTAGCCCTAGTTATAGCTAATGTTGACTTGCGTGCGTTGCCTACATCTTTTTCGAATCTTGACCCAATCTTGTCGGTTTTCACGTATACGGTCTGATCACAATCAGATCACAATGCATCTTTTAAGAGTCTACACACGTCACACAACGTAAACACAAACAGACTCGATCGCGTTCTAACAGAATACCAGCCTGATCCCACTGCTGACTTGCGCCTGAAGATACTTAGGACATGTCCTGGTCGGTCCCTGTATGGGACACCACATTTTGTGATGTGATGTTCAAATCCCAATTCCACAGGGCAGTGAAAAAGCCCTGTGTAAAGTGCTTTCAGTGCTTTTGGATAGGACGTGTAACAGGTGTCCCATGGCACTTATCTTAAGAGCAGGGGCAGACTTGAGGCACATTTAAGTTAAAAGCCCCCGCCCCCCCCCAGGAGAATGTCTTCATAATTCTAAATGGATATGTGACCTGACTAGTGATCCTTTATTATAAGACGATGTTTCGCGTCCTGACTGTCTGTAAGGTTTATTGCGCTGCAGCATGGCTTTCTGCAAAACTATAGTATATCTTTAACGTTTAACGTCTGAATATATATATATATATATATATATATTTAAAATAAAGTCAAACATATTTAAGCATTTACTCTAGAAGAGAAAGCAATCCTTAACTATACACATCAATAACACTATTCTGTAATCACGAGAAGCAAATAAACCTCAAGAAAAGTATCCTACCACTACAAAATAGCGGTTTCAATGCGATTTGTGTCCTGCAAAGTTTGATGCAGAACAGCACCACCAGAACTGGTGTCACTTAGCACAGTTCTTCCTCACTCACATACTTCTCTTTCGGCTGAAAATAGGAACCAACCAATATTGGCCAGGTTCTTGTCACAACCGGCGTGTGAATGATTCTTAGTGTAATGCAGCTGTTTAGAATAAATGCGCAATTGTCTAAACAAATATTAGTTCGTAGCGTTGTCTATCAATTACATTGTTTAATTAGCCAATTATATAATTCGAAAGAATACATTTTGAGTTCTTAACTTCTTATTATTCTCTATAAAACCGCATACCGTATGATATTTGTTAATTGCGCCTATCGATAGTTGTTAATTATGCTGATTAAATTCATAGGAGCGACACATGAAAATTATCACTGTGAAAAAACAAACCATGTCTTGTTATGTCGGAAAATAGCGAGGCTTATACCGCACATAATTTGCTTAGGAAAAGACTGGGGTGGGGTACTGGGTAGTCATGACAGTCTTGGAGGGGCCTCAAGATGAGGATCTGCGGGTCTGAAGTGGAGAATAGCAATATTAGTTTATTTTATAAAAAATCCATACGTCATTCCAAGTCCACGAGGCGCCTGATAATGTGAGGCCTTGAGCAGTTGCCTGTTTTGCCTCATGCCACCCCTGCTTAAAATTGGGGGTATCGACCCACATATAATTTGGCCACCAATTCAGAAACAGCTCCCAGCTTTTTTTTCAATTGTCGAAGTGTCTTCACTTCACATGGCTTCAATTCTTTTTCTGTCGCAGTAACCACAAAACCACGGAAACACGCTCTGTCCTACACATTGACAGATACATACACGCGCAACACCTGCTCGCTTTCTTGCTGAAACGTTACACTATTTTGCGTGACCTCCGGTTTTTTCGAATTTGGTGGCTTTAGTTCTGAATATATTTTTTTTGGTTTCTGCAATTAATGAACAACTTTCGTCCGTGAAAAACTAAACATATATATTCTTATAGTATTTAACATTAGAAATTAAATTACTTAGAATTCCCATTATTATTATTAGGCTTATTAAATCTTGGGAAAACATGCTGCTTTTGTTCTCCCGGAATGCATCAGCGTGTCACCATTGTTCTATCTTTTCAGACCAGATAGTCAAGACCTACTAACAAAGGACCATCCTCTGCTCAGTGTGTATATTAAGCCTAAGCATAACAACTAATAATGCGTTTTTAATCTCTTTCACGTTTTCCTATAACAATAATTGCTCGTCATTATAAGTCATGGTACATAAGACCGGGGGTGATTTAACATTGGTTTTAACTATGTATTTCCGATTCTATTTCGAGTGATCTAGAATCGAACATAATATTGCACAAATAAACATAATATTTTTTTTTTAAACGTTTTACTAAACTTTATCCTCAAAATATAAGGTGTATACTGTTGAGTCATATTCATTTGGTTGCAGTGACGTGAAACGTCTTCTAATTTTGGGGATTAAGCCAACGTCGATTTTCAGATATAAATATATATATTGCAATAAAAAAGTAAGACTAAAACTAAATTAATTTGACTTTGGGTGTTAACCATTAGGAAAAAATATGAACATGTAATTTCTAACTTCATGATAAATTGCTTTTGCCACGAACTCACTTGTTTACTATAATCGGCATTTTCTAGTCATCTTACCACCAATTTCTCAGTTATGGCCGTTTGAAGATGGAGAATGTAGCTCTTTTAGTAGGTGTGCCTTGCGTGGAAGGAACGCGTTAAATATAACATATTGCAAAAACACTTATTATCACGTGATCCAAATTATACACTATTCACCGGGTCTCAGATAGAAGTCTGATATCTTACACACATTTATTTTGTTGGAATCATCGGGTTTATAAGTTCATTAATTAAAAAGCCTCTATGCATTTGCCTTTAAATGTTGAAATGCAGATGTGATACATTCTAATTTAATATAGTATGCACTGTATTATATTATTTTAGATATGGTTTCAATTTGTCTTTTTCGGCTGAATGGGTCCTGGTGATTTTTCAAGAGCCGTTGTGCCTCAGGTTTTGATTTAGTGTTTGTGAGTTGTGTGATCTCATACCTCAGTATGTGGAAACTGTTAGACAGGGTCCACATAGCGTGCATTTAGCATACTACGATTGAACTGGTACAGATAATATAAATCCTGGTGTAGATTACAATTCGCGTTACTTCGATAAGTAGGTAAGCTACAGATCTTTTTTAAACGTCGTGAATGAAGTCCACAAAGGCGTCCGTTCGAAAACCTGACCAAATTCGCATAAAATACGCCTCGAGTTTACATATGCTAAATTATGCAAAATTTGGAATATTTTAAATATATTTCCTTATTCAAAGAAATCATCTAAATTACGTTTACGATTGGAGGAAAACAACATCCTCCCAGGATACATTTTGAGGAGAGGCTGTGACGCAAGTGGCGGTCAACCCCTCACAGCATTTGGCCTACGCTTCTTTCCCCTCATATCTGACGCAACGCTGACGTGTGGTTTTCCTTGTGCAGCCGACACTGGTGCGTGCCGCCCGTATGCAGAAGGTTTGGAAGGCGAGGAGAAGCGAGGCGTTTTAATGGCCCATAGACCCGCCCTCTAGGTTTCTCAAGACTTCTAATAAGAGTCAGTGGGCAGTGCCATTTGTGACATGAAGGCTTTCATCTGGTTGGCTAATTGCTTATGACCTTTTTAAACCCTGTCTTGTGTACGGCAAAGAGTCTAACTTTCACGTGTTGTGGGAGCCTTTTCTATCTATGTACTGATATGCATCCCCTTTAGTACTCAGGCTGTTTGTGCTGCCATCCTGATCTGACTTGGGCAAATATATCAACTTTGTACAACTTGTACAGTACAGTAGTCCACCGTCTCAAAAACACACCTTCCAAACATTTTTATTTAATTTTTCTTGCATCATGTGGCACAGCTTGGCCTGATGATTAAAATGTCATGGCTTTGTGATGGATTTCTTTTACTGGAAATACTGGAAAGCTTTGGGAGAAAGTACCATGGCTGGAGACTGTTAGATGTGTGTATGTGTGTTTGTGAGAACAGGACCCTGGTTTATTTGTACATGTAGGGACCAGATGTTCCCACCAAGATAGACCAACCTGATTAATCTATCCACATACCTTTTTATGCAGTTCTTCACTGGAGAACATCTGATTTCTGGCTCTTGGGGTAGGTTTATGGGAAAACTTACAATTGGGTGTAATGTTGAGGTTACTTTCAGTTTTAGTTATTACCCATTAGGTTTATGCTTAGGATTAGGCATTCTAGAAAGGATACATCTTGGCATAAAAGTTAGGTTATTGAGGGAAAGGTTAAAGTATGTGTGTGGTTATGGTAAGCCAGGTTTCGGGCAAGGGAATAAGGGACGTGCATCGCTTGGGTGAGGATAGATCCCCACAAGGATAGAAAAACAAATATTTGTGTGTCCAACGTCAACTGCATTTTATTGAAAATGTTGTATACGCATTTGATTAACCCTTAACTGCCAGGGGAACTCAGTAGCTGGATAACTGGGACTACAGCACGTCTGACCCCTTCCCGTGCCGCCAATTATGCAGCTGATAGAAATCTATGAAATTCAAATGACGGCATTAAGAGATATTGAGTATTGAACCCGAAAGAGGGGGCAGCTCCAGATCCAGTAAGCTGTGAACTAAAGCGCTCATCACACAAGCGTAGCTTATTGAACTTTACAGTTCTAACAATTGTTCTCTTCATGCCTCAGTGTTTCTGTTCTATAGTGTCGGCGGCGCCATACATCCACAACAGTGTGGCAAAATAAAGGGGACAAATCTGTCTCTCATTAAGCATGGTGGAAATGTACCAAGGAACATAGAACCAGGTATTCTTTCTTGCTGTGATTCAAATCGTCAGGAAATATTAACAGGCTTGGTTGTTAGCATTCCAAGTTAGATATCTGTCTGTTTTATATGGTTTGTTAGGCTTTGTTACTGAGAGAGTTTGTAATACTTTGTTCCCACCGTAAACCCCCAAATGCATGGATACAAACAATACAACATGTGCTTAGTTGTATGTGTGTTCACATGTGTATGGGATTGTGTGTTTGTGGATATGGGTGGAAATGTTACTCTCACACACCCATATGCGAGGCATGTCTATTAAACCAAACTGTAAAATAGCTTTTTTGATTACTCACAGATCTTTAAGGATCACAGAACAGGCAAGTCGGTGGAGAATGGAACGTTTTTATTCTACAAAGATAAAAACATTACAATCCGATAGATTAAATTTAATAAACCAATAAAGTCAGATTATTCTTCAAGACATAGTGTTGGTTGAATCAAACACATATTCATTAATGAACATTAATTTTACTTGAATATCTGAACAGAATGCACCTGTGTTCAACCTCTACACTTACATATTTGGCAAGATTATGTAGACCAGAGCAAGGACAACTAAAAGGCACTTTATGGACTTTCAAACTGAGAATACCATACATTTTGGAGCAATCATACCAGAATTCATTTCAAACTAGCAATTTAAAGTCATGAAATTTATTATTAATGTAGATTTTTTTAAATTATAATTTGGCATTTTCATGATGTGCCTTAAATATTTTGTATTTATTGTGGCTAAAATTGTTCTGGGTTAAGGATAAAGTTACAATTGCTTAAATCGGTATGATGTGTTCCAGGCCTAAACTGGTAATCCTGATTTCAGTAGATGCAATTAACTGTGTGTATAACGTCTTAGATCTTTTAGGGCTAGTGTACTGTTTTAACCAATATATGGTTGATGCGTTTGAGGATCTAATTTGGCAGTGTAATATGTTGAAGTGGGTGTGGTGTTATCTCGGTCTACTATCAAATCGCTCCCAACTGACTAGCACAGAGACCGTGCACAGTGTCATCACGTTTAAGCAGGCAAAAAGTTCGGGTCACACAGACATTTCCTTGTTTTTGAGAGAAACCTGCAGAGGCTAATTAGCAGCAGCCAACACTCTTGTGTTCTAATGGCACTTTGTGTTAGTTCAATGAGTCTATCATTTTAGTTACTGTTACTGATTTGTTAACATTGTCATGTCATCAAATGTATTCTAGACAGATGGCAACGTTTCTATTAGCTAGCAAAGTCTGTCAAAAATTGTAAGTGATTCTACTGTTGGATGGCTCTAATTCATTGTAAACATCTCAATCTTAGCTAGGTATCAACCATTAAACTGCATCTAGAATTAATTTGGTGGCATACAAATTTTTCTACTACTAATGATTTCACTTCTTTGGTATTTACTTTAGATGCAATTTTCATCAGTGCTTATTAAGGATGCATTGACTAGAATGATCAATTGGAAGCCCTCAAACTAACATTTCAAACTGTCATGTGATGAAATGTGCAACCCATAATAACTTATTTTAGCATGAAAAAAAATCTAACATAAACAGCTTGAAATTCCCTTTTAAGAATAGTATTCCTCAGTCATTGCACTCTTCCTTTTAAGAATAATTATACTCACAAGCATGACTGCAATGGGGCTGAAATCTTGACCACCTTTCTTATGACCGGCAACATCCACGGTTGATGTTTTTTGAGAAAAGTTGCGCTCAAATAAGTTGCAGGGCACCTGTCTTTTATTTTGGATGGTTTACTTCATTGCTTTAAAGAAACACTACTTTTGAATGTGAACTCACTGTGTCTCATTTCAATGATTGGAAGGTACACAATTACACTGGTTTATATACAGATACACAACACCACTGGGGATAGCACGATGAATCTCTTTCGGCAAAACGTTTTGATTGTGGAGAATCCCTATTGAGCAATGTCCTTCAGCGTAATGAGCGTAGAATGTGTGTTTCTGAAGCATTGTTCTTTCATGTCTCGTGTAGTGTGTGCTGTCCTTGTACCCACACGAATCCTGTGGCGGGGCCAGCCTGGAAAAGTGTGTACTGGGACGTTCAAGGCCTGCCATTGAGACGCGGTGTGATATCGTTTTCCGCCAAACCAGAAATCAAGGCCTTGGACAGGCCTTTTCTTTGTCAGGGATAGGGGTAGTGTATGTTTTCTGACAGTTGCTTCTTTCAAGATTAATAGGTTTATGAGAACCGTGTGTCTTCTTCCTAAAGCCAAGCTCGATATCCGTCAGTGTAACCAGCAGCAAAACAGTGCAGTCTTGACATCGGAATCCAAAAGACAGATTGAGTTTAGTCACAACAGAACAGAACACTATAAAATATGTGTGCTTGTGTGTGTGCACGTGTGCATGTGTTTGTTGAATACTTGCGTTTTATTGGCCATGGTGGTTTTGTTATTTTAGGGATGGAAAAGCTATGAATGAATCAACTTATCCAATATTGTTAATATCTGTAGGGGTGTTACAAATATGTTATTGTCTTCAGCTACAAAACATTCCTCACATTCAGTAAAATGTATTTGGGTTAACTTATTAGTTCTTACTTATTAGCGCTCTGAAAACAAATTGTAATGTCATTAAATACAACCGAACAGATAACTATCGTGAGGTTTGCCCACCTTGCCCACTATCTGGTATTTATTTTATGTTGCTTTCTAGTAGCAGAAGACATCATTGAACATAATTCCACTACACAGGAAAACAATTAAACACAAGCCCTCCTGCGTTCCCCCAGTAGGTGTCATGAACGCCGGACAGAACCCTGGAAGGCAATGTTTAGACTGGTGGCTCATGAGGAGCAAAACGTTCCCATACATACAAACCATGGGTCCAGTACGCAGGACGGAAACTCTCAGGTGATCAGGAGGGAAGGCGCTAGCATCAAGTGGAGCTTGAATCTGTGTGGACCTCAGTGCTCCACTGCCAAACCTATCAACACGTCCCATACTTTTTAGCTTGGTGTGGATGCCAGTTGGTGCTGGAAGGGGGTTTGTTTTGGGGGCGTTCTCAGTTTATTCCCGCCAGAATAAAGAGAGCCACTGACCTACTGAAATGCATATTTATTTGTGCTGGTAGTCGTCTGTCATTTCAGTGATTTGTTGAAAACTGAATAAGTTAAGTCCAGTGTCTGCACAAAGGAGACCTGTTTGTCCCCGACACACACGGATTAATCAACCTGACATACCACGTACACCGATAAGTGTAGCGTCAGAGAAATTGAGGATTAACATACATTCTAACCTCAAATATGTTCAGTATTTTTAGCTCTGGGTTTTCACTTGATTTTTTAATGTTCACCCCCAGGTTGCGATCAATCAAACTGTAAATGTAAGTAGTTACAAATCAGTTACTTAACCCCCCAAATATTTTTCTTCTACCACTATAAAGGGTTGACATATTTTTTGAAGGAAATACATTTTCAATGCCATGATAAGTGGTTGTTTCAGCTTTTAAGGTAAACGCATTCACTGCGGTTTCAGTAGATACGAGTGTCTGCCACATTAACATTATTAACATTACTAACATATATTGTTAATATAAATGTGATCATTACCGGATACCGGATAATACCTGTGCAAGACTACTTGTCAAACACTGCCACTGGCGCTTTTTTGTTTTTTACATAAACTCAAATATCACAGTTTTTCATTCAGAATCATATTTAATATGACAATATTTCACATACAGTCAGTGTACACATGATTTGGGATAAAGCCATAACTTTAACCTTTCAAAATGGTGGACCTTAGCTCATAGGAGTGGTGAAATGCTTGACATGTTTGCATAGAGTAGGGACAGACAGGACTGCAACCAAGCCTGGACTTGCTGGCCAAGATCACACACACACACACACACACACAAACACACACACACACACACACACACTGCACAGAAGTATAGGGGTGCAGATCGCTGAGACCATTACTTTAGGGCCAGTTAGACATGTACTGAGCTGAGGGGCCTTGGTGCAAAATCACAGAGGGTTTTCTAAATTTATTTCTGCTTTGGGAGAGAGTTGTGTGTTTTGTAATGGCGGCCATATTGGAGGTTTTCCCTGGTTTAGATTCAATATTTCACATGTTTAAATATCTTAGCTCAATTTTGTATCTGCTTTCATAAAACACCCGCTCTACTTACTATGGAAATACTCTACCACAGTGTGTCTATTCGACTGCCTGTCTTTTTATTAGCGACGGTGTTAGGTGGATCGCTTGCTACATCTTGACCTCTGACGTGCTGTCTTCTGAGCGTCACAACTCTCCCGAGACCTGCTATGCTGTGGCCACAAACGCCAATCCTCCAAGTCGGCCACTTATTCAGTTCTACGGATCCGAAACAGCTTGCAGATCCCAACGGCTCTTTCTCAACGAAGAAGTGTAAACCCTGAATAGACTTCAAAAACCATGTCATTGCTAAATTCCCAAACCGGCTCTATCCTAATCCTCCCCTTTATTCCTGACCGGCAATAAAAACACTCCAGAACTTTATCTGATGTGTGGTGTTCTGGCCCGAGTGGTTGCCGTGCGTTACCCAGGTGGGTGCTAAACTTGGCTGTGGATGAAAGGAGGTCTTTACTATGTAAAGTGCTTTGGGAGGCACAAAAAACTCCAGTCAATTGTTGTGGCGTGAATATAAACATACAGTTTATCTGCACACTGTCACTTACCCCAGCACCAACGAGAAACCCACCACTATCAATGGTCTAATGTCTACAAGCAGAGCTGTCTGTACATCGTGGTGGGTTTTGGACTATTATATTAGAAAAAATATAATAGTCCAGCTATTAAAAGTAGCTGCATTAAATATAATGCAGCTATTTACATGGCATGCTTTAGGATGAACCTGTCTTGCTGGTTTTACCCGAAACTGTATTTATATTACGCATGCAGTTGGAGGTTCTCTAGAATTTGCTTACAACATCTAGATAGCATAGTCCCAGACTAGTTGTGTTAGGCATCAGACTTTGCTACATTGTGTGGTATCTATGGTATCCTGGTATGAAGCCACTGTCTTAATAATGCCAGTTATAATTACGGGGTTGTTCGAAAGTGTCTCAAGAACATGAGATGGCTTACAGTGTTTTGATAAGTCAGGTGGGGTTTATGTTCATCCGGCATAATTAGATGGATTCACAGCTAAAACTGAAATGTGCAACACAAGGGAATGTTTCTGCCACCACCTTCGAGAATGCTACCTTGTAATTAGCGCACTGTTTATTTTTTGGGGGGGGCATACAAAAATAACATGTCATGCCATTTAGCTACATTGCATGTACCTTTTGTCTGAACAACCTTCTGGGCTGTTGCAAGGCAGCACTGTTGATGAGGAAATTTGACTGGTTGAGAAGGTAGACGTCAACAATGCAGGTGTCTAATCAAAGCTTCTTTCTGAATCCTAGCAAAAATAATTCAAAGGAGTGGCTTATTCAAAGGAGAGGCTTTTGTGGATGATTCAAAGCCCCCCTCATATGCAACATAACCTGATGTTCTCCAAAAGAACCCGAGAAAGGGGAACCCAGTGATGAAGTGTCTCTACATACAGAGGAACCTGTCCCAGACCTTCTGCCAAATGGGGAGAGAACAGTCGCACTCCAGCAAACAAATGTAGAGACGGAGGCCTTGTTCCCAGGATCAAATCTTACCTTGGCGGGCGATCTAGGGACCCTGTTCCAGGGCTCCCATTACTCATTGGAACAGCAAGGACGTCTAAATGACGTGGAGCTCTGGGTGTTCATCATACACATCTGGATGATTAGAGAAACGTGTTGCCTGAAGTGGAAGGCTGTTCGTCTCCTTGTTGTAACCACGACGACGACGATGATGATGATGATGCTTCGGCTACTGCTGATTATGATTGTTGGGATTGGAAACGGACCTGATTACGTCTCTTGATATTATAGTTTTGAGACACAGAGCGGGTAGTTTGTTGTATGTCTGGAACCGGCCAGCATTGACATCAGTGTGTCTTGCATATGTAAATGTGCATCATGAGAAGAGACGAGCGACTAGAAAAGGACGACTTGCGGTCTGTCACAGTGTAAATGATCTGCGTTATGACAGGATCAGCCGGGTCAGGATGGGCTTCGTCTGTGGTCTACCTTGAACATAACGCAGAGGATTGCCTCGTTTTCCACAGAGACTTTTTCGGAGCGTTGCCAGGCAGGCTTGAACGGATGCCAGACCCAAATAGACCCCCTGGTCCCCATAGAGATGGGCCCCCCCCCCCCCCCCCCCGAGCTAAGCAGAAAGCAGCCAGCCTTCTGTGCTGTGTATCTCC
>JACXGK010004154.1:26717-40254 GCA_016801125.1 Novumbra hubbsi | reverse complement strand
GCCTAATTTGGGGTGGGTGTTTTTGTGTATGTTTGTTCATTCACCAGGGATATAATGATGAGATTCTCTGCCATCAGTTTGGTTATTATTGTCTTCAATCAGAAATTATGTCAATGACCAATAAATTAAGAAGCCTATAGAGCCTAACCCAGCAGATTATCCACCAATGATGTTCGAGTTGTCTTGCTGTATTACCCAGTTACTATGCTAAAGATCACAAAATGATTGTTCCATAATATCAGCACTGCTGAAAATGACAAATCCTATTTGTCATTTAATCAACTTAATCAACCTAATAAAATCAACTTCATGTAGCATACAAGCCCTGTCCATTTTTGATGACCAAATTACTCAGTAAAACCGTTGAGAAGTGAAAAGGTGGATTCTGAATCAGGCCTCTGTGCTTGTACCCACCCCAGTACCGGGTGCAGAACCAGGCAGCGGGGTTTGTCCAGACCCTGGATGACAGCGTTCTTAAAGGAGCCGTCCAGTCTGGCTACGTTGATCTGTTTTTTATTGGCATCATAGCTGGTCCAGAACAGGTTCCTGGACACCCAGTCCACTGCCAGTCCATGGGCGTTGGGGAGGTCTATGGGAACACACATATACACATACCTTGACACAAACACACTCCCCTTATTCAGATGATGACACAAACACACTCCCCTTATTCAGGTGATGACACAAACACACTCCCCTTATTCAGATGGTGACACAAACACACATCCCCTTATTCGGATGATGACACAAACACACTCCCCTTATTGGGATGATGACACAAACACACATCCCCTTATTCAGGTGATGACACAAACACACTCCCCTTATTCTGGTGATGACACAAACACACTCCCCTTATTCGGATGATGACACAAACACACATCCCCTTATTCAGATGATGACACAAACACACTCCCCTTATTCGGATGATGACACAAACACACTCCCCTTATTTGGATGAGGACACAAACACACATCGCCTTATTCAGGTGATGACACAAACACACTCCCCTTATTCAGATGATGACAAACACACACATACCCTTATTCAGATGATGACAAACACACATCCTCTAATTCAAGTGATGACAAACACACATCCCATTATTCAGGTGATGACAAACACACATCCCTTTATTCAGGTGATGACACAAACACACTCCCCTTATTCGGATGAGGACACAAACACACATCCCCTTATTCAGATGATGACAAACACACACATACCCTTATTCAGATGATGACAAACACACATCCTCTAATTCAAGTGATGACAAACACACATCCCATTATTCAAGTGATGACAAACACACATCCCTTTATTCAGGTGATGACACAAACACACTCCCTCATTCAGGTGATGACACAAACACACGTCCCCTCATTCAGGTGATGACACAAACACACGTCCCCTCATTCAGGTGATGACACAAACACACGTCCCCTCATTCAGGTGATGTCACAAACACACATCCCCTTATTCGGGTGATGACAAAAACACACATCAGCATTGAAGGAACAGTTATCCCAACTAATTAATTCATGT
Source organism: Novumbra hubbsi (assembly GCA_016801125.1). NCBI lineage: Eukaryota > Metazoa > Chordata > Actinopteri > Esociformes > Umbridae > Novumbra > Novumbra hubbsi. Next base: position 38,708 of record JACXGK010004154.1, on the reverse strand, counting down.
TGACCTATTTGTTACCCCTCGCTAGTCTTTTGGACAAGGAGACAATGTTTGTTGAATGTGAGTAAACAATATATTTGGTAACTCTTTCAAGCATTTTACATTTCTAATACCTCCACAGTTATCCAACATTCCCACATGATGTTCCCTACCGGCAGACACCACGGTCTCCACCCCGGTCCCGTTGATGAAGGCCCTCTTGATGGTCTGCGTGCGGACGTCCGACCAGTAGATGCGGTGCTCCAGGGCATCGTAGTCCACCACGGTCACGTTGTCGATGTCCGGCACGGTGAAGGAGATGATGTAGTTGTAGTAGGGGTTGTCTATGTCCACGCCACGGATCTCGATCTGACGGGCGTACAGCAGGAACTGACGGGACTCTGGGGGGGGGCAGTAAACAACGGACAGAGAGGGCTTAGGGAGATGGTTGGGATGGGCGTGTCTGTGTGGGCGTGTGTCTGGGTCTGTGTGTGTAAAATCTCACTAAAGCATCCATGAATGCATCTATAACATCTCACTGAAGCATCCCCAACAATAAGAAGCTGTGAGATCTGAGAGTGTGGCACTTGGAAGGCTGAATAACCATGCCTGTGTTCTAAATGAGTTAAGTTGATGATGCATGATATCTACATTAGTCTGCGTCACAGCCCTAAAGCGTGTGTGTGTGCGTGCAGGTATGTGTGTGTTGGTGCAGTAATGGCTTTCTGCTTGAGATAGCACAGGGTGTGTGTGTGTGTGTAAGCTGAAGGTATTGAATGACAAAGATTTGTGGCAGATGCCTGCATTAAACAGAGTGGGCCTCTCAATTCCATTACTTGGCAGATAATAGAATCTGCTCCTCTGAATACTAAACACACAGACTGAAACACACACACACCCTTCAACTTCACCCAGGGCCGGAACTCAAACCATCTTGGAACCAGAATCCAGGAAAAAAAGTGTGTACCATGACACAACGCCTGAGGTAATCAGCAGGTTAAACCTCTATACGTGCTTATAGAAACAGAGACCTGTCTCTGAGTCATCACACACACACACACACAATCAGGTCCACTGAGCTACTGTAAACAACTCCAGACAGCATGCCAGCTCAGAGGAAACACAAGGGTGTATGTGGGGACAGCAGTTGTGTGTGTGTGTGTTCTTGCCACTGTTGCTGATTTTGTATGTCTGTGTGTATAATTACAGTCATGATTTGTACCATAGCAGGTGTGTTTGTCAGCCCCTAGCTTCATGAGGTGAGGGCAGGCACATGAGAAGGTCTGGTTGTAGTTGATTAGACACAGGTGAGAACAAGGCCCCATTCCATTGTTAGCGGCACACGGGTTTGGAGCTGTGGACAGGAAGAGAAACAGACTAAGCTCAACACTGTGACGGTGTACCAAACAAGTGTTGATAAACACCCATAACAAGCAATGCAATCACATTTTTTAAGGCAAACCGCGGAGCACAAACAACCTCAAAACATTTATTTCCCTTGTCATTCAGATGTAAACGATTCGCGCTGTTAAACACTGTACACAGTAAATGACATAACATTTGAAGTGCGGTTTTCATTTTGAGATGTTTACATGTGATGGGACACTTTTGTAGTGTCCCACTTTTTCCGGCAGTGGAGACAATGATCTCCACCGCTGCCCTCCACTGAGTAGAGAAAGGTAACAGGGAGGCTAAAGGACAGTGGAAGGAGGTGAAGAAAGGTATGAGGAAAGGAGTGGATAAGAGAAAAGGAGAGTAAGGTAAAGATAACAGGGAGAACGTGAACTAGACAGTAAGAAAAGAAAAGGAGAGAGGATAGAAGAGAGGATAGAAGAGAACAAGAGCAAAAGAATTCAGGACAGTCATCCAGGATGAGCGTGTAAAGCCACTCATTCCACTCAAGACAGCCGGCCGGTCGGTCTCATCCATAAATGCATGGTTTTCTGTCTACGGCCATTTTGAGGTGAGCAGTTATGACAGCCGAGGCCAGATGCAAGAGAACTCTCCCGAATGACAAAGCGTCTTAGAGGATCTGTCCGTCAAGTGGCCGGGGGGGTGACAGGTCAGTCTGGTGTGTCTCCAGTGAGCGGTGACGTGAGGACGGACGAGCCTCAGGGCAAAGCTCATCAAGACAGAAGGTCATTCATTACAGACCAAGGCCAAGAGGGTCTCTACGACACCATGAACGTCCTAGCCAGCGTGTGCGTCCTAGCCAGCGTGTGCGTCCTAGCCAGCGTGTGCGTCCTAGCCAGCGTGTGCGTCCTAGCCAGCGTGTGCGTCCTAGCCAGCGTGTGCGTCCTAGCCAGCGTGTGCGTCCTAGCCAGCGTGTGCGTCCTAGCCAGCGTCCTAGCCAGCGTGTGCGTCCTAGCCAGCGTGTGCGTCCTAGCCAGCGTGTGCGTCCTAGCCAGCGTGTGCGTCCTAGCCAGCGTGTGCGTCCTAGCCAGCGTGTGCGTCCTAGCCAGCGTGTGCGTCCTAGCCAGCGTGTGCGTCCTACCCTGGGGCTGTCTGGAAGGATGGTAGACCTGCAGGTCAAAGGGCTGTGTGTTGGTTCTCTGGACCACGGTTACGTTGTTGCCCGTCCACTTATTGGCCTTGGCCAGGGTGTTCGTCCGCCAGTCCGTCCAGTAAACCTCTCCACCGTACATGGTCACTGCGAATGGGTGCGACAGGTATTCGTGTCCCCTCAACACCTCGATCAGGCCGGAACCATCGTACTTGGCGGAGTAAATAGCATCAGACCTAGAGGGCGAATGGAAGACAACCAGAAGACGGATTCAGTACGGCCTCTGTGTGGGAAAGGGATATTTGGCCTCTACATTACACCAAACCCCTGGCAAACCCCTGGCAAACCCCTGGCAAACCCCTGGCAAACCCCTGGCAAACCCCTGGCAAACCCCTGGCAAACCCCTGGCAAACCCTTGGGAGCTGGATAGGAACAAGGGGTTGGGATTCAGCAACCTTTGGGTTTGGGGTGAGATGTTGGAACCACTAGGCCACCGGTGTGTCTGACCTGGCATCGATCCACAGGATGCGGAGCTCCAGGTAATCCACGGTGAGTCCGTTGGGCCAGCCCCCGCTCCCCGTCTCCTTGTGGATGGTCCTCCTCCCCTCTCCACTCATAGACGCTGCCTCGATCCTTGGCATACTTGCATCCCAGTCCGTCCAGAACAGGATCCTACAGACAGACGGATGGTTTGGACAGAAGTCAACCTAGCATACCCCAAAAATTCAAGGGCAGATTCTAGCCACTTGCTTGCTCCTTCCTCACGCTAGACAAGCGCAAGGAACCACAGCCAAGCACAATCGGTGTCACCAGGCTACGGCTGTCCTCACCCGTAGCGGGGGTCAAGGGCAATGGCCCGGGGGTGCTCCACCTCCCCTGCCAGCAGGGTGGTCCTCATGGTACCATCCAGCTTGGCCACCTCTATCTGGTCCAGGTTACTCTCCACCCAGTAGATGTTTCCTGCTATCCAGTCCACCGCCAGCCCCTCTGGAGTGGCTAGGCCATACTGGATCACCACGTCAAAACCGGTCAGAGCTGAACAAGGGAGAGAGGGAGTTCACACGAAGCGCTGGTGTGTAATGGTCAGAGCTTATTACCATAGTCACAAATTGAAACTGTGCAGTGCCTCATCTGAACCATGAACCATGTGACTGTTGGTGTTGCCAATGTAGCTACCTGTATCTAATGACGCCACCTTCACAGATTCTACTCTCTCTACTACAGACGGACAGACAGGATGCACCCTACATCTGTTTGGGGCCTGTGTAAACACCACGAGGCGCCAGAGCAAATAAAAGACTAGGAACCACTCTTCTTTTCATCTCTCATTCTCACCCATTCATTTTCCATTCCCCGGTCCCTAATCAGAGAGAACGGTCTAATCATCTGAGACTAGTCATTATCCTGACACACACAAGAACTACACGCGCATACACACACACAAACAAACATAAACAAATACACACAAGAATTAAAAATGTAGATCCTCGTGGGGATAAAACAAATACTTTTTACAAATATTTTCTCCAACCCCTAACCCCAGTTGTAATGGTGACCCTAAACTGAAATCACTAAGACATTAGAATCATTTTCTAATAGGGGCTGGAAAGATTATCTTTGTTTGTCTATACAAATAGTGATATTATTGTCCCCACAAGAATAGTAAAATCTGTACGTGAACACCCAAACACACTTCCTGCTGCAACGAAAAGACCGCGTCTGTTCTATGGATTGTCTTTAATTGATTCGTTTTGCCCTTTTGAAGGTAAACGTTTAGTATCGATTGATTGGCTTTAGCAGTTTGGAAGGTGACAGTGTGGATTCGATTTGATTGTTTTGCCTTTCAGGGTTCAGCTTGACCATCTGCTCTGTTGTTTAGCAGCAGCTGAAATTCCAGGATGAAAAACATGCAACTACTATTCCCAGAATTCCCATCTGTTAAGGCAATTTGGAAATAAATAATGGAAGTTGAAGTAGGCCAGAAAAGACAGAAGTGTACTTTTTTCTCATTAGGCAATTCAACAGGATAAAAAAACAACCATATATTATAAAACAATAAGGAATGTTTTAGTACTTTCCATTGAAACTCTTCAAGCTAATTTTATTTGACATAAACAATTCTGATGGTCTGAATGTATACAGTAGGTTTATAATAAAGGCGGGAACTGACAAAGACCTCATCACAAAATACTTTTGTAATGATATAAAGTCATATTCCATACTATTCCATACTTTGATTGTATTGAGATTCAACTTTCCACATTAGTCACCATATTTGCTGCAAAGGCTGGGATATATACAACCCTGTTTTCAAAATGTTGGGAGGCTGTGTAAAATGAAAATAAAAACACAGTTCAAAGATATGTAAACCCTATATTCAATAGAAAATACATAAAAGACAACATATCAAATGTAAAAACTGAAAAATGTTTGAATATGATGCCAGCAACAAGTTTCAAAAGGTTTGGGACAGAGGCAACCATCCCTGGACAGGACCTACTGGAACATCTCATCAGGTGAATTGGCCAAAGGTCAGTAACATGATTAGGTATAAAAAGAGCATCCCAGAGATGAGAAGTCTTTCAGAAGTGGGAGGGGTTCCGCTCTTATCATGAGAAGATAATCATTAAAAGATTCTGAGAATCCAGAGAAATCCCTGTTCGCAAGGGACAAGGCCGAAAACCAATATTGGATGGCCGTAATCTTCGGGGCTGCATAAAAAACAGACACGATTCTGCAATGGAAGTTACTGCACGGACTCCGGATCACTTCTGAAAACATTGTCAGTGAACACAGTTTGTCGCTGCATCCACAAATGCAAGTTACAACTCTACCATGCAAAGAAGAAACCAGAAAGAAACAAGAAACGCTGCAGCCTTCTCTGGGCTCAAGCTACAGTATATTTTGATAAATAATGGAATTTATAGTAAACAAAAATTAAAAATTTAAAATAACAGTCCGTCAAAGGTAAAGTCAGCTAACTAGCAAAAAAGTTATATTGGGATTTTTATTTCAACGTATAATGTGATATATAATGCATAGTCATTTCCCAATATGTAGCGGTGTTGATTTACCACCATCACTAGCGTGTAGTACAAGACATTTACCTCCGCTCTCGGACAGTTTGCCGCGGTAGATCTTGTCTTCCACCACGTCGGTCCAGTAGAGGGCATTCTCGGCGAGGTGGAAGTCCAGAGCAATGGTGTTCCTTAGGCCAGGTACCAGCACACTGAACTCCCCCTTGTTTAGGTCTATCCGACGGATCTCGTGGCGGTTGGAGAAGATAATGAAGGGCTTGAAAGGATCTGAGGAAAAGGTAGGCATGGTGACGTACTGGTGCCTACTGATGGATCCATATATCTAGTTTGCGCTCACGGCACCTAGAGCAAGTATGTTAAATTTAATGCGGATTCCTTATTTTAGTCATGGTTGTCAAATATGCCAAGAGCAAAAAAGCAACAAACATACTGTTTCTGCACCAAAGAAGCACAATTTGGCCGCAAAATGTTGTTATGAGGTGCTTTAAACTCCAACAGTGCCACGGCTATCCAAAGTATTCACCCCAGCTTCACCCCAGTCACATAATCATTTTTGACTAGTTTGTCTGGTCACAAACGAAAACCGTAACACTGTAGTAATAGGGCATATGGAGCCTCATACCACCATGGTATTGGAACACAAACAAACGCTGCTACTCTGGGGATAAATGAAATGCTAATACACTAAAAATAGAAACCTAATTTCCTTTAAGCTCTCTCATAGTCTGCCTAGTCAATTCCCCGCTTTCTGGTAAAAAATATCTACTTTTACCTCAAGTGGTCTACCCACACCAAACTCTGCCTATCGTCTAGCGCATCACATCCAATCACACATCTGCTAGGAGAGACCACTAAAACCACACATTTACATGTGCTGCTTCCTCTTTCCCATGAACACTCGCCTCCTTCCCTCTTTCTGTTCCCTGAAACAAAGCCACAAAACTTTATGGAAATCTACCATACAGTTCCGTTTTCCAGCCCAAACCCTTTTACTACACCCCCCCCCCCACTACCATCATCATGTGTCGACACCTTCTCCACCTCCATCTGCCACTGCGTTTCAAACTCATGACCCTCAGAAGTCCTGGGGTTCCCTCTTCTCCTGTCGCTCCATATCCCGGTGTGTACTTCAACTCTCCCTATTCTCACTTTCTATCCTCCCCCTTCCCCCTCTGTTACTCCCGCATTCTCTACAAGCATAATATATAAACCTCCCACTCCTCACCAGTGCTCTTGCAGTTCTCCTGATCCGGCTCCAGTTCCCAGCCCTTATAGCAGGAGCACTTGACGCTGAACTTGTCCTGTTCGCAGCGCTGGCTGCACTTGAGGTGTTTGGCACAGAGGCTTTTGATCTGACAGGTCTTGTTGTCAGAGCCCAGCTCCATGCCGAGGGGACAGGAACACATCACACCTTCACCGGGGGCCACCGTGCAGTTATGACTGCAGCCTCCGTTTTCCAACCAGCACAGGTCTGCGGGGAGTGGGGGAATAGACGGACATTCCAGGAGGAGGTGACACCTCGCTCTCTTTCGTAAGATACACATTGCTGTCAGAACAGTGGCATGGCTAAACATTGTGTTATGACAGCTGATGTCAGCCCGCGTTAAATCACCGGTTGTTCCTCGGGCTCGCCGGCAACCCCCGTGGGATCCTTGTCCTGCACTGAATTCTGGGTAAGGTACTGACTCACCACAGAGTTTCTCGTCAGAGCCGTCGGGGCAGTTGTCAGTGCCGTCACACAGCTTCTCCGCGGGCAGACAGAGGGTGGAGTCGTTGGCACACACGTGGTGGGACAGTTTACACACCAGCGCCTCACAGTTGTCTTCGTCCGAGTTGTCCTCGCAGTCGCTGTCCCCGTCGCAGACCCACGCCTTACTGATGCAGCGTGCTGGGTCAGAGGGCAAAGGTGAACAAGGTGCCCTCACAGGCACACACCTCTACACCACACCAAGCCGCTTTATGACAACGCTGGACGAGTCACGTCAACCTTGCTACTTTTATGTCCCTCCATTCCCTCCCCTCGTCTGATCAGCCCTACTCATTCTCCTCACCAGAGTCCCGGCATCCAAACTTGACGGCGGGGTCACACATGTACGTGACGCCCTCGCAGTTCTTCTCGTCGCTCAGGTCCATGCAGTCGGTGTCGGCGTCACAGCGCCAGCGCATGGGGATGCAGAGACCATCCATGCGGCACTGGAACTCGTCAGTGTGACAACCGCCGGGGGGCCGCGTGGCTGGGGAGGGAGAGAGACCTTTTACCTCACATCCATCCATCACTGCCATCACATTGACACCACAATGTGTGGTGGACCTCACAGGAGGTGGTGGGGGCTCGGCATCAGATAAAGGTGACGTGCTCCATTCAAACAGACTACACAAGCAATCACGTCAATAACGAATTGCCGTCGTTCACTTGATGCAGAGAACAGATGGACAGTTCTCTCTTCCAAGCTCAAGTTTTTATTGGTTCTTTGCACGATACGCCAGGAAATCCACACTGCTGACTGCGTTGCAATGATAATCATTTGATAATAAGTGCTAAGCATGAATGGGAAGTCCTTCAAGACTGTTGAATATCATTCCAAGTGACTACCTCATGAAGCTGGTTGAGAGAATGCCAAGAGCGTGCAAAGCTGTCACATTAAAGAAGCTATCGTATAAATGTATTGTATGTATATTGATTGGTTACTTAATGACTCCCAGTGCATCATGGGTATAGCAGAAATACTGACCAGCCAATTAGCCTGGAGAAGTACGGGTAAGAAGAGGCCTTGCTGGGGTCCTATTTCTCAAGTTACAGGCCACAGTGTAGGTGGCACAAATCATCATATTTAACTCTGTTTCTTGCCAATGACTAGATGGAACTAGTGGAACTCGCTTTAGATTGTTGGTAAAACCTTTACAATTTTGCAGGAAAGTTCCAGGAAACTTGCAGGTGAGGTTTTATAGAATTCTCTAATGAAGAACATAATCAGCAAGACAAAAAGCGTTAGTGTTTAGAGTAGAAATAGTGGGGTAGTTTCCCTACGTCGTAATGACATGTTTGGAGACACTAGCAGGTTTACAAGCTGGATGGAGTAGACCGAACAGGGCAAAGTTGTGTTTACGATGTGTTTCTGGCGTAACTACGCACTGCTGAACAAGGGAGCTTTTACGCATTCTTCAGCTATCTATACACAGCCTGACCACAGCAAAACAAAGCAATTCAAAAATAAATAAAAGCCTCCAAAGTCTGATTTCTAAATGTTTTTCAGTCTAGACAGACAGCTATTTCTGATACTTCACAAAAAACATTCTAATCAACAGGCTTGTTCTTCTGTCACGATAATTCGTAGTTCCTGCATTTTGCCTTTGTAGGACAGTATAAGCCCAGAGCATGTGGTGGAATTACCCCTTCATTTGGGTGGCCAATAGAACAGGGTAATTGTCCTGGTTGGTGGGTTGTGGCCGTTGCTATTGCCACACACGGCAATAGCAACGGCACCCGATTGGTGAGCTTCAAGGTTGACAAGGATAGGTGGGTTACGTTCGCCCACACAGGAGCGTGGGGGCTAACGGCGCTGACACCTACCCTGATTGGTGCAGTTGGCGTGGGTCTCATCACTGTAGTCCCCACAGTCGTTGTCGCCGTCACACGTCCAGTAGTCGGGGATGCAGCGGCCGCTGTTACACTTGAACTGGGCGCTGGAACACGAGTGGCTGCAGCCCGCCTCGTCACTGTTGTCCCCACAGTCGTTGTCTGAAAGGCACACCGGGTCAAACCTCCACCTCAAAGCCCCCCCCCCAACACAAGGACTGGGGAAACCACCTCGGGGGCCAACTGCTTGATGTTACGGCCTACATACCCTGTCATTGATATTAGTAATGGGTTGTCAATCTCATCTCACCGGTCAGAAATGTCTTAACTTTTCACGTCATGAATAGCGGTCACAAAACTATGGTTCACAAAGCAATTCCCATTACTCTTCCATTACAATAAAGGGCATGTAAAAGAAACACTTGAGAGTACATTTACAACTGCATTTTAATATGAGGAAAAGGAGAAGAGAGTAAAATAAATCACAGAAACTGCATAGATCACACCATGCACCATGAGTAAATGTACCAGGCCTTGATACATTGAGCTTGGCAGCAGAGGAGAGGCTTCCGCAAACGTTTCCATATCTAACACGGAGGTTAGTGTGGTGTCCCGTCCCTAACAGTGCTCACCATCAGATACACACTCTGCCTTTGGAGGGTATTCGGGCTCCTTCACTCTCTCCACATTTTGTAGCGCTTTGGACGGAATTCATAATTGGTAATCTTTGTTTGCTATCAATCTACACACAAAACCCCATCACGACAATGCAAAATGTTTTGCTTGAGGCTTGTCCTTGTAGATCCTCTCATGTTCTGTCAGCTTGAATGGGCAATGAGGTTTCCTCACAGACGTCCAGTGGGGTTCAAGTCCGGGCTTTGGCTGGGCCACTCAAGGACATTCACATGTCCCACTCCTTTGTTGTCTTGGCTGTGTACTTCGGGATTGTTGTCAAGCTGAAAGATAAATCTTCACCCCAGTAAAGGGGTCCTGTGTGCTCTGGATCAGGTTTTCAGCTGGGTTAGTTAGTTTGGCAAGACGGCTAGCTCTAGGAAGAGTCTTTGTGGTTCCAAGTATCTTCCATTTCACAGTGATTTAGGCCACTGAGCTCATGGGAACTGCTATTTCATTAGAATTTTTTTTTAACCTTCCCCAGATTTATGCCTCGAGCCAATTCTCAGAGGTTTATTATGGCTTGATTTCTGCACGGACATGCACTGTGGGGGACCTTGGACGGACAAGTGTGTGCCTTTTTAAATCATGTCCAATCATTTATATTTGCCAGAGAAGAACTCAAATTCTAGGGACTTTTCAAGGATGATCAGAGTAGACTTCAGTAAATTGGTAAAAAATGTCCAATAAAATGTAGAGAAAGTGGAGAGGGGTCTGAATACTTTCTAAAAGCACTGTATCCTGTTGACAGTGCCCTTGCTATATAATAATATCCTTACCCCACCCCAAAGATGTTTTCACTGTCTTTCATACTTGTCCAATTCCATTAGAATAAAAATATTAGCTCAGTGAATAGAAGCAGTAATAGCCTCCAGTACTGTTGGACGAGATGAAACAAACTATTGTTATAGGGTGAAGCTGCTGTTAGTAAGGGAAGCCCCTGTTTTCCCAACCCCCCCCCCCCCCCACAGCGATCCCTGGCTAGCCCCTAGCAGTTGCTATGGTGCATGTTGATCTATGCACTAACCGGTTGGTTCGGGACAATTCAACTCATCAGAGCCGTCCCCACAATCCTTGTCTGAAACAAAGAAACGAACGACAGACAACGGAGTGGGCACACGCACTACAACAACAAAACAACCAAAGACAAAAATGCAACGACAAACTCAACAACAAACACGGCCGGCCAATGACACGCAGACACACAGACATCCTCATCAGGGAGACAGGGAGGCGGGGACCGGACGGCATGCATAGCAACAGCACACAGAGAGACAGCGTGCGCCGGAGAGGAACACCGGATTCAGCCGCTGGCCCATTTATGTCCAAGCACAATGTCATTTAGTCGTCGGAGAACCCTAACAGGGATGAACTAAAACACACCGCACTTTTGGCAGCCTGACGCAAACACACCTGCTGTACGAGCTCGCAAACACACACACACACTATGACAGAGATTACGGAGGACGAACAGAGACACTCACCATTGTCGCATCGCCAGTTGATGTTAATGCAGCGTCCGTTATTGCAGGTGAACTGGGTGAGAGGGAAACACGTGGGGTAGGCTGGAAGAACACAGAGAGTGAGAACAGGAGAGAGAGCACTCGACACGCTACACCCCCGCCTATGGAGCCTAACCAGCATGGTGCCCTGGTTTCAGCCGCATGGGAGTAGCGTTTAGCCTGTTCAGGGAAATCAGCCGGCATAACGGGGGTCAAAGGTGAGAAGGCGAGAAACGTGACTCACCACATGAGGCTGGCTCGTCTGAGCGGTCCCCGCAGTCGTCGTCGAGGTCGCACGTCCACGAGATGGGAATACAACGGCCGCTAGCGCAGGAGTACTGGTTGGGGGGGCAGGTGCGGGCTGAAACAGGGGGGGAGGTATTGGTAGGATGATGTTAGTAGGCTGCCCTTTAAATGATCACTAAAGGAGTTCTTGGGAAATGACAAATGACATTTTGAGGGTGTAAAGAACATTGGGGGGGATACAGTGTTGCGCTGTAGGCTATTCTAAGAGAAAGGTCAGCCATACACTTTTTCTGATTACAAGAGAGGGAGAGAAACATTGACAGCGCGTTGGAGGGGGAGAGTGATGGAGGAGGAGAAACAGAGAGGGGAAGGAGATGGAGGAAGAGAAACAGTGTGGGAAGGAGAAGGAGGTAGAGACAGTGTGGGAAGGAGATGGAGGAAGAGACAGTGTGGGAAGGAGATGGAGGAAGAGACAGT
>JACXGK010004154.1:0-26617 GCA_016801125.1 Novumbra hubbsi | reverse complement strand
GGTCGTGTGTGTGTATGTGTGTGGTTGAATGGTAGTGTGTGTACATCTGAGAGTGTGTAGTCATCCTACCGGAGCAGGTGGTGTTGGATTCATCCTCATCATTGCCACAGTCATTGTCTCCATCACACAACCAGCGTAGAGGGATACAGCGGTTGTTCTGACACTTAAACCGGTCCGCTGGGCAGGTGTGCTGGTCTAAAGGGCACACGGAGGCACAGAGTGTGACAGAGGGCCCAGACCAACACACAGGTGGTTCGGAGCTTGAGGTTTGGGGAACTCGGGTCAAACACAAACATAACACAACATCGACGGGGGCGTAATCTCACGGCAGAGCTCAGGGGCCTCGTCGCTGTTGTCCAGACAGTCGTTGTCACCGTCACACTTCCATCGCTCCTGGATACAGCGGTTGTTCCTACAGGCGAACTCCGTGGGCTGACACTGAGGGGGAGGGATGTAGGATGGGTTGGCTGGAAGGGGAAAACAGACAGAAAAGGGGAGTGTTATAAAACATCTCTCCAACAGAGCACAATGACTTTAGCCAAACAATGAGATACCAGCTAATATGCCGTCACTTCAGCCAACAACAAACACAAGCCCTGTCAAAGCACAGAGTCAACATGAGCCTGGAGAGTGTGTGTGTGTGTGTGGGTGTGTAGGGGTGTGTTTGGGGGTGTGTGTGGCGTGGGGGTGTGTGTGGCATGGGGGTGTGTGTGGGGTCTACTCCCAGGCCTTAATCCCCCAACTCCCTCCCAACCCACCAAATCTGGGCTGGAACACTCCATGTTTGAAAATGATTATTTGCAAATGTATATACAACCGCAAATAAAAACACACATACACTTGTGTCTCTCATCCAATACACACACGTAAAGACACAGCGGGAGTAGAGTATTGAGGGTAAACTCCTGCTGTCCTGTGGCTCGCTGACCTCTCACCTTTACAGCTGGTGTTGTCTTTCTGGTCCAGTAGCTGGTCTTCTGCACAGGCACACTGCCTCCCATCAGGGATGGCCAGACACAAGCTACTGCAGCCCCCATTATTCACACGGCAGGCATTAGAACCTGTGTTGGAGAACAAAGACGGAGAAAGACAGAGAGAAAGCCAGAATGAGACACAGAGAAATACCGAGAGATAGTCATTAACACACACAAGCCAGTATCTATATCTTCAATTTGTATCAAGCTGGAGATATGTGCGTGGATGATGGCTGGGTGGTTGGATGGATGATAGATGGATGGGTGGGTGGGTGGTTGGATGATGGTTGGGTAGATGGATGGATGGAGGATGGATGAGGGAAGTGTGGTTGGATGGATGATCGACGGATGGGTGGTTGGATGGTGGTTGTACGGGCGGTTGGGTGGATGTATGGTTAGATGGATGAGAGCTGGATGGAACGTGGGTGGATGAGTTAGCGGGTGGATGAACAGAGCAGTATTGGTCACCTTGCTGCTGCTGAGCATCATACATGCGGATCTCGAAGATGGGCGGTCGTTCGTGGCGCAGCAGGGTTACGGTCTTGTTGACCTGGTCCAGTTTGTAGATGCTGCCGCTGCGGTACTCATTCCAGAACAGGAAGTGTTTGTAGTGACACAGGCCGAACGCGTGGTTCAACTCCTGACCCTCGTAAACCGTCTGATTAAAACAGCACAAAACAGGAGCGGTGTTGACGTGTTCAGTTGAGAGTTCACATCCAATGAATCTGGAAATCCCCCGGACGACTACATTATCATTACCTAGGGTTGCCACAGCAACTACACAGTATTATACTGCACTGTAAACCATACTTGGCCATATTCAACTGTACTTCCTCTACTAGATCACAGCTCAAAGAAATTAAGGGAACACGTTATTGTCACAGTGTAACCGAGTCAATTAAAATTCTGGGATATTAAGAAAGCATAAGCAATTGTGAATCAATGTCACTTGTTTTGACGCTAATTGACTGACCCTCACGTTCCCCAGAACTAAATCCAATTGAGAACCTCTGAGACGTCATGTTTCGGCTGTCCAGGGGTTCACTGAGAGGAGATCCCCAAGAACCTCCATCTGTCATCTCAATAGGCCCAGACCCCTAGCACTGTTAGGGCTAGTACGTAGCCTGACGGACTTGCGCTCAGGGTTGTTGCGCTATTCCATCTAGATGCGGTCATGGTAGTGTCGGGGTTAGGACTAACCTTGCGTTCAGTGTTGTTGAGGTACACCATCTCGATGCGGTCGTAGTAAGCGTCCACCCAGTAGAGGATGCCTTGTGGGATGTCCAGACTCAGACCGTTGGGCCACAAGACCGTCTTACTGGTCAGGAACACATTGCGGTTTGACCCGTCCATCCAGGCCCGCTCAATCTTTCCCCTCTTACTCTCCTTAGGATCCTCCTCCCAATCTGTCCAGTACATCCACCTGAGGCAGAACGGGGGGTGAGCAAGATGCATAGGTTTCTGTGTTGATCTGTCGGGGCAGGATCATTCTGCCTGAACTAAATGACTGGCACTCAATATGATGGTATAATCCAGAATGACACACCGCAGACACACCGCAGACACACCGCAGACACACCGCAGACACACCGCAGACACACCGCAGACACACCGCAGACACACCGCAGACACACCACAGACATCACACACACAAAAACGCCCAATACAAATCATTTTATGTGGCCTTTGTTAGAATGATGAATCAAAGCAACGTTTTGAGGTTGTCCATCAATTATTTGAAGTGATTTATGTCCTTAGACATCTTAGATCTTTGTCACTATTCCCTTTCATGTTTCCTGTTGATTACTTCAATGTTATACAATGAGCGTTGTTCTCATAAATATTAACACATTTGCTGCTATTTACCTTTTACCATTAAAACTTCAATTTAACTTTCACACATAACACACATCATTTTGTGTGTTCTGTGTAGTGATTGCATAAATATCCAATTTGCTTTTAAGTTTATATTCGAGTCATCTGAATGTCTTGCCTTATACTAAGCAGATTGAGAGGGGGTTGGCAGATGTATACACTAAATTATTTTGGTTTCTTTTTTTTCTAGTATCCATCCAGTCCTCCCTCTCACCCATGTAGGGGGTCCACCACGATGGCACGGGGGTGGGTCATCTTGCCCTCAATGAGAGTCTTGCGTGTCTGAGAGGCCTTTTCCAGTCGGGCCACACTAATGGTCTTTTTGGGCCCGTCATCTGTCCAGTAGAGGTTATCGGCCATCCAGTCCACCGCGATACCCTCCACTGTGTGGATCCCTGAAAACACAGAGGATCAGCTGCTCAGAGGCCAGTTGTCCTGTTACACACCACAACACTGGATATGGTGAAGCAGGACATTTGTTTCACCCTCTGTCAGGATGTTGTCCCTCTCCGTGCCGTCAATCTTCTGACGGCCAATGAGGTAGCTGGTGGCGTCCGCAAAATAGATGAAGTCGCTCTCTGAGTGGAAGTCAAGGGCTCTGGGGTTCAGCAGGTTCTCTATGGGGATCATGTACTCATCTGCAACCTTAACGTTCATGTCCATTCCTCGGATGACCCCAGGACGACCTTTACCGTAAACTAGGAACAGCTCGTGCTCTGGCTCTAAAACAAAACATAGGAGACGGAAAAGATTTACTGGGTTAAAATAAGACAAGAGATTTACAGGGTTTATTGTCATAAATACTGTGCGAGATTTACTTGGTCTATATTAAAAAATAAAATGATAATTTCCGGCGATAAAAAATTTAAAAGATTTACTTGGTCTATGTTCATAAAAAACGTGAGAGATTATACACTGGGTCTATTTATAGATAACTTAAGAAATGACTTACTAGGTGTATATTCAGAAAGAACATAAGAGAAAGGACTTCCTTATTTTCTTTATAAATAAAAGAACATGCTGGGTCTATATTCATGGATATCATCAGATAGAAGTTCTATATTCCTAACTAAACGTATATAAAAGTAAGGGTTCCTCTCCACGTGGAGGATAAGGTACACCCAGCCCATGGCTTCATATTCATTGAGAACGAGTAGACTAGAAACAAATACAAACTCTTGAAAGGGAACTCAAACATCTTGTCAGCTTCTGGGTGGTTGCACTTATTCAGTCCTTGTTAAAATAATTGTCATGGGAACACATGACATGTTCAACTTTTTAAAAAACATGTTTACCCATTTCAAGAGTTTAGATATAAAAAGACTACAGCAAGTGCCTATTAAGTGCCAAATAAAGCAGCAGTGTTGATGATTGAATCTTAAATCAGTCTTGTGACAAAGGAAATGAAAGCTTGTTGTGTGTGACAGGGAGTGGCAACTAAAAGCAAGCTTGAAGATTTACAAAATAAATGTAACCGCTGAAACCGTTTAGCCAGTCTGTCTATGGGTAAAAACGTTTTGGGTATGCTTGACCTGCTCAGTTCCTCACCACAGCACACTAGAAAAGAGCTGGAAGAGCTGAAAGGAAAAAGAACCAGCTAAGAATCTTTCTTTCAAGTTTTTATTTTACAAAGAAATTGTTTCACTATAATAAAATGTGAGTTTAGGTCATGTATCCAGGCTGACCTTAAAATAAGCAACAGACATAAATGAATCACTAAGAACCTGATAGTATTCAGAAATGACTTGTCAAAAAATCTAATTACCAATGGCTTTACAAAAGGTGGCATTTAAAAACGTTATTGAATTAACCCCTTACACTCATGGGAATTGCTGTATGGACAGGGCTATAGTGAAATGTTTTAATTAAACTGGGTCGCAGTAGAAACCACTGCGACTCACAATTCTAACTGCATTTGTTGATGAATACATCTGAAAACACTATTAATAAGAATATTCCAAAGAAATATGCTATAGGTCCAAAATGACAAGGGCTACAATGAGATGAGTATGTTTTCCCAAAGCAGCTTCAGTAGCCTGCTTATCTCTATTTTTATGACTTTAGTCCTAAAATCTTCCAACGATGTTGTGTTTTTGTTTAAGCCTCTCTTAGCTGTGACGTGGTGGAATTACAGCAAGCACAATCACTGTTGTTGTTCCCACAATCTAAAAATGTCCCATTAAAAAACACAATCTGGGTCAGGTGGGAGGCCATTGTCTTTTACAACTTAGTCATGTTGACAACGTTATGGTCTTAAGGATACCACAATGCTATTCAGAGAAACAGATTGTCATTTTGGTGTCCATAGAAAAAAGTAATGTCATGTGTGCATTCAGGTGTGTGGTCCAACGGCAACCTTTACATACAATAGACAGGCTCATTGTGCTCATATCAACCAGGTTTATCACCCCAGGTCATCAATCATATTGATTATTAACACTAACTGTTAAGGGACTTTAGCGTAAGGGCATATCTTCAAAACAGTGTCCATTATAATCCTCAACGTTTCATATACATTCAGTCATCTCAATTTATTATAATCCTCAACTTTTCACAGGATGAAGAGAATACCATAACCCAGGCAAATTCAACTATTCATATTAAATATTAATTGTATTCATATGTTGTTGACGAGACCTGTTCAATCGGCTCTGGTGTTCTTTTTCAAGGCACCTAGAGTTATAGTCTGGAAATAAATCTATATTTTTTTACTTTCGTATCCTAACAACACGTTAATAAATGTGTCACCAGCAAGGTGGGTCAATCACGGATGGGGTTACATCACGTTAGTCAGCAGAAAAAAAAGTCTACTCATAGAAGCCTGGTTAATATTATGCACTTGGACTAATTCAATCTCACTGGCCGTGGCACATTGTCAATAATGAAATCAATGTCTGCCCTGCTTTAAAGTTACAGTGGGGCTTTCAGGCGTGTACATTGATTATGGAGGCTGGCTTCCAATGTCATACATAAGTTATTGCTTTCTATTGCTCAGACACTTGGGGTTTACTGGCATTAAGAGACAGCCAACGTGGGGGACAGCCGGAGCTGGAAAACACCCGACTGGTGGAGATCAAAGTGGATTGGCTGTGATCCACTTCTGCGAGTCCCAAACTTCAGGGTAAACGTTGAAAAAGCTCTTGGATGAATTAGGGACTCATCAAGGTCAACATCTTAACTGCATACAGGACTGGGAAAGAAGACCTTCCCCAACCCCCCCCCCACATTGTTAAAAAAAGTGAAGGTGGAATCCAGTGTCTGGCTTTCCTTTAACACCTATAACAGTAGCCTTTGATGAGGTACATGAAGGCCAGTGGGGTTGGATGTAAACTGTATAGCCAACATACCGCGTCAAGAGCTGTTCAACCGGGAGTGCCTCAGCACAGAGCCCAGCCACGCTGTAGTAGCAAGCACCAGTATCTAAGCCATGATGGCCTGCGAGCTAGGCTACATCACCTGGGAGTAGGTTGGCTAGTCTACGGAATAGCTGACAGCTCATTGGTGGTCACGAGGACCAGCAGGAGCCAGGAGCAGGTGTCACTCACTCTTGCAGGACTTCCCATCACTCCCGAGGCTGAAGCCGGAGCGACAGCGGCAGGTGCGGGTCTTGTGGCTGTTCCCCAGGAGACAGATATCCGAGCAGCCTCCGGCCTTCCCGAACTGGTCCGGCTCACAGGCGTGGCTACGCACTACAGGACAGGGGACACATTTAGACACGTACGACCCTGCCGCGTTGCCCCGCCCCGGAGCCCGCCCCGTCAGCGTACCTGGGGGCTGTCGTCTCTGGTGGTAGACGTGCAGGGCCCCTCCCTTGTCGACGCGCGTCACCACCTGGTAGTCAGAGCTGTTGAAGCGGTTCACCCGGATCACGCTGGTCTTCGGCTGCATGTTTCCGTTGTCTGAGTTGGTGGCGTATAAGTAGTTCTCAAACACGGTAAGCCCGTACAAGTGTTCGATCTGAGAGAGACGGGGGATTGGTGGGAGAAAGAGCAGAGGGCATGGACATTGAGAAGGGAGTTGAAAAAAAGAGAGGCATTGGGTGGAGATAGACCAAGGCGATGGAGGAGGGGAGCAGTG
Organism: Novumbra hubbsi; assembly: GCA_016801125.1. Taxonomy (NCBI): domain Eukaryota; kingdom Metazoa; phylum Chordata; class Actinopteri; order Esociformes; family Umbridae; genus Novumbra; species Novumbra hubbsi. Next base: position 19,691 of record JACXGK010004154.1, on the reverse strand, counting down.
GCGGTCGCTACCATTAGGCAAGGTAGGCAGCCGCCTATGGCCCCAGAAGGCCTCGGGCCCTGTGAAAGTTCAAACTGAAATAAAAATATATAATATAAATATATAATAATAAATACACTTTGTATTTTAGTTTTGTCTTAAGATCAGATTGTGTAACTCAAAATGAGTGTGTTACTTTGTCATTCTCGTGAATAACTTAGCAGCTGCAGTTGTTACTGAACATGACGGTTTCACAGTCTCATAAAAGCGCTTTCTCTGACCTGGACCATCACGAACGGCCACCAGACAGGTAAAGAAGACTCAATTCCATAATGTCGTTTTTTAAAACAACACGCATTTTGATCACAATGCCGCTAAAGTTGATTATGATGGTGATAGCGTTGGTGACAAGGTCCAAAATTATGGAGACGATACGCCACCGTCGCGGAAATAAAACAATTTCATATACGCGCTCGAGCAAGCAGTTGGCTTGCTGTTGCTTCAATCGGTTAGTTCTGCCGCGTGACGTGCTCGTGCGTAGTACGTAACATCAATAAGCTAACCCGGCCATTACGTGTAGATTTATTGCGGGAGTGGAGCCCCCAACAAAGATAAACAAAACCCTTAATTCCGAGTCCACCCCTATCATACCTAATGCGAGCGCCCCCTCGTCATCTCATCCACCGAAAATAATGAGGAACTTCAGTAGAGATGATACAATGAAGGTGTTCCAAGATCCATGGCTGGAGTTTGAGCGGGTTCTGTTTTGCAGTGTGTGTCATGTCAAGGCAAAAGCACATAGACAATTCCTTCGTTGTTGGCATTACAACCATGAAACTGGAAAACACATTATTTTACGAGTGCTCAAACTGTCACCGTGATTGCACATCGCCAGGACACAGTCTCTGCTCCTCCAGGATCAGTACAGGCCCTCACCAAACTGTCTTAACGCTACCGCTAAGAAAAGGAACATTCTTTTCCGAAACGCACACGCCATTGTCAAGAAAGCGAGACACAATTTGGATTTCGAATTGATGTGCGAGTAAGTTGATTTAATATGTTGTGTTTTATAGTATAAAATATTACCCAGCACCCACCAAAGATCACGTAATATCTACCTTGTTCATTTCGTTGAATTCATTTGTTAGTTAGTTGGCCAATGTATTAATTGTTAATAATTAGCTAAGCATTCATATCTATATTATTTTATATATTAAGTCCTCAATAAATTATCCGTCATTCACTTAAAGACTAATAGGCCTAACGCTGAATTTATTCATTCTAATGTGATACACTTTAGTGTTAAAACGGTTGAACTAATATTTCAGCATCATGTTAATGTTACTACCTTGATTACAGCACACTATTATTATGTTGATTGAGAATCGCATACGAGACCAAGATGAAATGCTAAATCCTACTAACATCAAATTGCAATATTAAAAAGCAATAAAAAAATTCGGATGGTGAAATAAATTGTCTGGCTTTTTTTTAAATCTACCAGCCTTGGGTGGTTAGCCAAAAAGTTAATGTTGGACCCGGGTGGTGGTTGCAGTGGTGATATGGAGGTACATTTGTGTCTTTATGTTGAGAGCAAACCCTTTTTCTTTGCAATCCAAAATAAATGTTCTGCAACCAAAATCGAGGCTTAAAAGCAAAATAATATTTTTTTGTTAATCAAATATTTTGTAGTTGTGCGCAAAACTTTATGCATTTTATTTATTTAATCTACATAATTTTTTATTAGAATCTTTTTTTTTGCTTTTAAAACTGGTTTTTTTTGCTCTTGAAACTTTTTTTTGTTGCTTTAAAACAATTGTTGGTCATTTGCACTTTTGACCCCACAGCTGTGGGCGAGCTTTATTGGGAGGTGTGGATGATGCTTCCCCATTGGTGATTTTGTAGGTTCAGTTTAGATACATACAACCAATACTGTTAAGCGTTTCTTTCCAACATAAAGGATGTCACGACGGACAGGATTGTCTAGAAAGATTGATGGCAGCATCTTAGTTAAGCAGCGCTGAGCAAAATGACCAATGGGAAAGCATTATCCACACCTCCCACTAAAGCCCGGGGTCAAAAGTGCAAATGAAGAACAATGGTTTCAAAGCAAAAAAATAAAGAGTTTCAAGCGCTAAAAAAAAGTTGAAAATTTCAAAAGCAAAACAAAAATCATTTAAGAGCAAAAAAACGAGTTCAAATAAAAAATTATGTAGATTAAATGAATAAAATGCATAAAGTTTTGCGTGCAACTTAAAAATATTTTATTGAAAAATATATTTTTTTGCTTTGGAGCCTCCATTTTGGTTGCAGAACATTTATTTTTGATTGCAAAGACACAAATGTACCTCCATATGGTGATAGCTTAATTGCTAAAGTGCTACCGATCACAAATTAGCCATGTTAAACTCTACCCTTGCCTGGCTCCCCAAGAAGGCTCTGACAGTGAAGTGACACAGTAACATGTCTGACCCAAGTGTACATGACCTTCCTGCCGACAGATGAGGAAAGTGAGAAAAGGAAAGTATATGAATGCACTTGATCATGATTAAGAAACTGTAGTCCTTAAAAGACAGTATGTACCGTCAGATAATTATTTTAAAACAAACTGATTTTCTGAAAGGGGCAAGCGTCTTTGGAAGTGGAAGATCCATTCAACAATAAAGAAAGAAGGTATGTTCAAAATGTTGCCAGTATGGCTTTGATAAGGACAATACATTTCAAAATAGATGATGTTGGGGCCTCAACCAATCTCTGCCCAGAGCCCCCAAAACTCTAAAACCGCCACTGGTGTGGAGATGGAAAAGAGAGATGGAGGAGGAGAGAAAAGGAGTACCATTGACAACAACTCAGCGTTCCCTTTGAACACCTATTCAGTCTGCATGGAAATTATGATAGTCTGCTTCTACAGAGTTGGAATCTGACTCATAGCATGTCGGAAGCATCCAGTTTCCATTCGCACTGCGAGGAAAGGAATAACAGCCTCATGGCTTTAGTAACCATTTACCAATCAAGCCTTAGTGACCATATACTCTTATGATCGCCACCCAGCACGGACAAAAGAGAATTGGCTCTGAGAGCCTGGCTCCTCACTAGGTTTCTTCCAAGATTCTTGCTAGGGCTGTCGTGGTTAAGATTTTCTCCATCAGTGGCTCTGTATGTCCCTCAACACCATGTGGTGCAGTGGAACCACCCATAGCTTCAGGAAGTTATTTTGTTGACAGCTTTTATTGGAGGGGGGTGGGGGATGGGCAAAACATCAAGATCTCTGTTAACAATAATCATAAACCCACCTGAACTGTCATCAATGCACCATGTGTTTGTACTATACTGCATTGTGAGGACTCACCATTTTGGAATCCAGATTGATGCAGCGAATTAAATAGGTATTAAATATTACATAATAGTTCTAAGCCTAGAGCCTAAAATAAAAACAACATCTTCTCAGTACAATTCAACCTATGTGAATAATGGACCGTTGCCTGTTGCCTAGTGTTGTGACACTAGCCGTTTTGCAGTGTACGGTCACTGTTAGGAATGATAACAGTGTACTGCAAAGCCCTACCTTCTGCATTCATTGGGAGCTTTCCCAAGTTACCATGCTTCAACAAAAATTTGCATTGCTTCCACTTCACGGTTTTAGATTGATTTTGTACAAGACTTTAGTGACAATTGATGATGTAAAATTTGGTTTTATAAATACATGTTTGATTCATTTGCACTAACATAACAACGCTTGGTCACACATTGGTGCTTCAGACCAGCGAGACTAGGGTCCGATACCTTGGGAAAGAGAAAGAATAAACACATACGCTCTTTGTAATAAAAACGAAACCATCACAATCAATTATCATCCACAGTAGCATCTTCATTGCGGCCACACACAGATGTCACAGACTTGATAGCACGGTGAGTGCACACACACGCACACAGAGATATAGAGACTTTTTGTGTTTGTGTGTGTACGTCGCTGCCCTCAGGCTCAGTGAGTAAATTAAAGCAATTACTTATGTGGACGGAGACAGCTAGCGCTAACCGGTTTGCTACGCCAGCCACAGCACCATCCACAGAGATCTGCTGTAACTCCTATTAATCAGCCCTCTAATGAAAGGCTCCTGTCCACCCTCTGCACTCTAGTCCGAGCTCCATGGACAGCAGCACATAACAGCGCTCACATTACACCACGGCACTACAGCCGCAGAAAACACCCTCAGCGGACGGACAACAAAGGGATCTACATAGATTTCTTGTAAAGTAAGGATAAAGCAATTCATGCTCACAGCTGTAAAGAGACTCTTAGAAGTATACTTGTTGCCATTAGTCCTTACGGAAGAACAGAGTCGCCGAAGTTGTAGTCATCATCTAATTGTTATTGAGTCCTTAAAGCTGTACACTGTCATGCACATTCTAAGGCACCCCCACAACCTTGTTAGACTATGCATTGTGATCCCAATCACTTTTAATTGGCCTTAAACTCACCAAAGCAACAGTGAAGTGGGAACATATTGGTAGTCCTGATCAGCAGTTCTAGGATAATGGGGTACCTGTTCTGGCCCTGACAGTCCTGGTCTGTGTGTGCATTTCTCTTTACAGGTTTAACTTTACTTTACCAAAGATCTCTACAAGGAAATTAAAATAAGATATTCTGGTAGGAACAATTTATTGTCCCTAAGAGGGAAAAGGCTATTTTAGGTGGTTCGGTTAAGCGTAAAAGTAACAATTGGGATTAGGGTATAAATTAGGATTAGGCTAATGGGATTCATGGTTTGATCTCCTAAAAGGAGGGTAAAACGTGTGTGTTTGTGTGTGAGTGCCCTCACCAACAGGCCTTGGATAATGGTGTGTCTGTTCTTGCCCTCGTAGTCCACCACCTCTATGTAGTCCAGATAGGCGTCGGCCCAGTAGACCAGCCGATTGACCAGGTCCAGGGTGATGCCGTGGGGGAACACAATCTTACTGTCCACCAGCTTGGTCCGGTTCTGACCATCCATGTCACACCGCTCCACCTTGGGGATCTGACCATAATCTGTAAAGAACACTTTACTGTGGGAGGAGAGAGAGGATTAGAGGTCTATTTCATTTCTAAGTTATTTATCAATTGCAGGTTTAAGTTGATTGATCATGACTATGTTCTCGTTTACAACAGAAACCCAGGGGAGTGGGGACCATTGTGTGGAAGAGTGATGATTGATCTGGTGACAATAAGGTCACAGAGGGGAAATCTACTGGTTCATTTAACGTTGCTTTCTGTTTGGATACCAAAACTGTTTACTCTCTCTCGCTTTCTTTAATTTGGACGGAACTCTGAAACAATAGTTTGAAGTGCTCTTGTAGAAAGATTATCATGTAAGAATCTAACTGCACTTCCTTAAAAGGTTTGAAAATCACAAAGAATCATTTCAGTAATACATAGCAGCAGCTGGACAACATCAGTGGAAGAGTCTGGAGTTAATGTACCAGAGTATATTACTTCACAACCAATTATAGCAGTGGAAATTGGTTAAAATGAAACACAAAAACACACACCCCTCCCCCTCCTGGAATTTAGTGTGAGACCCCTATAATAAACAGAAAGGCTGAAATAAAAACATGAGTGTAGAAAAAATGTTGAAAAGACAGGATTTCAGGATTTGGGAGTGCTCAGGGCTGAAGAACACAAATGAAACATCTGCAGTGAATTATTTCTCCATCCAAACCCCGCCAACCAATCAGGGGGAGGAATGGAACACTTCCAAGTGTTTGCGAGAACTTGAACCCTCCTCCCACGCCTCACCCCCAGTTCATGAAAGACTACTGTGGTCAAAATATTGGGCCTTAAAGGCGTGTTAGAAGCACGTAATGTGCCGTGTGTGTGTGTGTGTGTTTGCTTCTTAGAAGACGACAGTAGGAGGGACATGCAAGGACATGCCCAGCCAACCCTGACCAATGAATGGACATGCCCAGCCAACCCTGACCAATGAATGGACATGCCCAGCCGGCCCTGACCAATGAATGGACATGCCCAGCCGGCCCTGACCAATGAATGGACATGCCCAGCCAGCCCTGACCAATGAATGGACATGGACACAGTGTTGGCAATCAGGTTCTGTTTGTGAAATGATTATGCTCTAGTTGTTTTACAGGGACCTTTTGTGTGTTCATGAAGAAACCCAGAATTCATGACTGGTACGCCTATGCAGGCTGTGAGTTAGTTATGTCTTTTATCTGTAATCTGCATATGTGTATGTATGCATGGCGTGTGTGTGTGGTCATACGTATCCTCACCCCATCGTGGGGTCCAGGGCGATGCCCTTTGGGTTGTACAGCTCCTGGTCCAGCAGAGTCACACACGTCTGTCCATCCTTGTCACACACAAAAATCCGGTCATCCACGTCATCCACAAAGTAGAAGTTTCCTGTCAGCCAGTCAATAGCCATCTGCTCCACATCTGGACAGCACAGAGACGTGGAGGGGAAGACAGAGAGAGATGGGTGAAGGAGTAAAATAGAGGGAAGGAGGTAGAGAAAACAGGACACACAAGATGAGGTAGTGTACATGTTCCCACTCACTGTGGCACCATCACGGACCAGTTCCACCCCCCTCAAGCGTTGTCTATGACCACTTCCGGATGTAGTGTGAAGGGCTGTGGTGAACAGCTAGGTTGCTAGAGGGCCCCATTATAACAGCACAGTCCAATGAACTGTAAGCAACTGTTCGGCTATCTGACTACAACTGTTGGAATATTTAGAAACATCTAGAATCACCAGCAATGAGCATGTACCTATTAATCACTACTGTCCGCAACTGTTTTGTGATGGTTAAGTCATGAATATAATAATGTTTCTAAAGTTACGAACACTACAAATGAAAGGAAGCGTGGCTGACTGCCTGGAGACGCGTTATATTAGAAAGAAACACACCAATTCTATTATAAACAAACACACACACACATTCTCTAGAACTGCTGGCAGCCTCTGCATTCTTCCAATTTGGTTATTCTTTCCAATTTCCTTAAATGTCAGAACAGATGACCATGACATTTGGCCAATTAGGCCCAAACTAGCCAATGTTTCTGTCATTCACAGACAGAGAGACAGGCAGACCGTTCTCTCTACACTCTCTCTCACTGTTCCCAACCCAACTGGAGTGCAGTAGGTGAATGCTGATGCCAGTTTGTGGGTACACTAAGTAACCAGTTAGTGGCTGGTTTAAGTAGCAGTGGTCTCTTCAGTTTTGGGTAAAGTAGGTGACCACTGATATACAGTTTGGGGGTACAATAGGTCTCCACCGATATTTGATATACAATTTGGGGAGACGGTAGGTCATCATGGATATACAGTCTTGGGGATACTGTAGGTCACCACGGATATACAGTGTGTGGGTACAGCAGATCCCGCGGATATACCGTTTCGGGGAACAGTAGGTCAACACTGATACAGTTTGAGGTTACAGTAAGTCACCACTGATATAACGTTTGGAGAAACAGTAGGTCACCACTTATATACAGTTTGGAGGTAGAGCAGGTCCACACTGATACACAGTAAGGTGATCAGTGCAACATCTTTCCCAAGTTCAACAGCCCAGTACTGCTAAAAGAGACCTGGACCTCCTTTACAGTAGCATGTTTGATGTATAGGATGAGGGGTCATTAAGGGGGAGAAAGGGATCGTTTTCTCTTAGAAATGTGAGCTTAGTGGAAGCTTATCAGGTCAAGGAAAACAATATTAATATATAGATAGAAGAGAAGGTTTTACAGAAACATTCCCCAAGGTAGGTTTTGATTTAACATGGGACCCCCATTAAGCACATCCAGCTGCCAGTCCAAACTACATTGATTAAGCACTGGAAGGCAGAGGAAGAAAAGAGAGGACAGGGATTCAGGATCAGTGGGTTCAACAGCTGTCCAACTACAAAAAAAGTAAATCGTAAATTGGTACAGTTGGCTTCTCTGTCTACTTCAGGTGAATAGAGTTTCCAAAAGGGAAGTCCCTCCTTCCCCCTCTCCTACTTCTCTCCTCTTCATCCATCACGCTTTCATCCCTCCCCTTTCCCTGTCCTCTTGCTTAGAGGAGGAGCATTTTAGATTCATTAACAGCAGCTCTGCCCGACAAAACAGCACAATAACATCATTAATAAATAAAAAACAGACAACAGTGCCCTTTTCCTTTTCTCTGCAGAATAGAGATTTCCTTTTTTCTTAGCTGTTTATTCTGCGCAGCTCTTTGCACCCCAATAGGAGGGAGGGATACATTGTGATTTGATACAAAGACAGAACATCCCGTGGATCAAAATTTGATATGTTACAGTTGTTGAACACTATAACCAGAAAGAGCGCTAGCAGTGCTAGCGTCAACTAGGCTCTTCACACAGTGGATTGAAGGTTTAACACCCCCCAGTCACTTGGAAACACACACGCACACACACAGACCCCACCTCCCTACCCTCAGAGACCACCTCTTCCAATCAAAACACTTCAGGCTTGAACACCATCTGGAGAATGCATCAAAATAACAAGAATGGAAATTCTCCATAAAAAAGGCAAAAGGATGAGGGGAAAAAGAACACTCCTTCAAAACGTGTTCCTGGTTAGGACCCAGTCGGGGACCATGCCAGGCCAGATAGAGAAATAACCCTGGAAGAGGAATTAGTGAACAGACAGAGACTTTTTTTGAAGTAGTTGATTAGGTGATTCCGGGATTAGTTGGGAAGGGCTCTGATTATGGGACGGAAAGAGAAAACGACAGCTAATAGAGTGAGAGCACGCAAGAGTGAGAGGAAGAGAGAGATTATACAGGAAATAATGTTGAGGGTGGAAGAGGTTAAAAACGTGACCCCGCACTTTTCCGGCACATGATCGCCTAAGCAGGTTTACCAGAAACACTTGGACTAAGCCTAGCCTAGCTGCTAGTGAGCCTTGCTAACTTCAATAACTTCTGTAAAACCATTTAGCTAATCAAACAAACCACATGAAAATGTCTCTCTCGAATGCCGGTGCCCCCTGGTATAGGTTATAACAAATGGCAAGAGAAAAATGCCACAGCCTTAACCTTTTAAAACTCCCCACAAAAAATTTAGTGCGCAGCTAGCTAGGCATGCTGGAATTTAATCTAAAGCCCATGTTACATGTTAAATCGGTTAGTTTCTTACCTGGCTAATCTTGCTCTCTCCTTCTGTCTTTTTCTCCTCTGTATTTCACAGTAAGCATGTTTTTTGTCTTTTAATTTAAAAGGGCATGCCAGTACTGTACCACCCGGAACGGAGTGGATAGGCAGTGATGATGTGTCTGTATGGGCTGGCGTAATGTTACTTAGTGTCTGGGGCTGGCCTGGTCCTGTGTTTCTGTCTGTGATAAGCATCACTACTCGAGGAAATATTGTGCGAGGTCAGGCCACTGACCGGGTAAGCGGTGAAAGCAAAGAGCGGTCAGCCAAGCAGGTGGCCGATTTCCGATCCAGCCCTCAGCAGTCTGCTAGGCTTGTGTTAGGCAAGGGTGGCTGGCTTTAAAGGGATTTCTCCTGGATTAGTCATACTTGTGTTAAAGATGAAATAACTAAGCAAAGCGAACATTGTTTCAAGCTAGGACCAGCGATAAACATGTTGGGATGTTAATAGGTGGCATGGAGGTGGTGGGGGATATAGTACCTGTCGGTGTCTGTGGCCTAAGTACAGAGAGAAAGTAAGCAGGGGACATGTGAGTGTGAGAGAGAAAGAAGAACTAGGAGGATCTGATCCGGAGTGCCATGCGAAGGGGATGAATCATTGGGACCACGAGTGCACCATTTCCTGTGTTATGACCCTTGCTATTGGCTGCGTGCTTGACCTAGAGTGGCCACTCGGCAAGCGAAGCCCATATATTTGCTGTCACACACACACGCCAAAAGCCTCAGCAACCAGACACTCCCCATCATGTCTCTGAAGACTAGCTAGTGCTGGAGTGTTGACGATCTCTGACAGAGTCATGTTACCAACTAAAATACACTGCAGAGTAAAGAAACTATTCAGAAAAACAGAAGAAAAGGGAGTAACATCAAGGGACAGAGGGTAGTGATCAAGGGACAGAGGGTAGTGATCAAGGGACAGAGGGTAGTGATCAAGGGATAGAGGGAGTAAGGGTAGTGATCAAGGGATAGAGGGAGTAAGGGAAGTGATCAAGGGATAGAGGGAGTAAGGGAAGTGATCAAGGGATAGAGGGTGTAAGGGAAGTGATTAAGGGATAGAGGGAGTAAGGGAAGTGATTAAGGGATAGAGGGAGTAAGGGAAGTGCTCAAGGGACAGAGGGAGTATAAATGTCTGAAATGTTGATGTGTATACCTATTACACATTTGGAACTGGAATCTCAAGTGCAGCCTGTAATAAAAGCTTGGCACTTGAGCTGCATTGGAATGGGGGGCTGCTTTTCCTTTGATTCCTGCTGGGAACTCTCCTCCAAATGCGGAGAGAGAAGAGGGAGGGAGAAGAGGGAGACAGAGGATGAGGGGGGTCGACCCATAAGATACACACAGACACTCACATACTTAGATCCACGGGCTCTGTTTTAACTCCAAAATTTACACAAGTTACACAACTCTGGCTGTGGCACAGGGACGAACTCAGAAGACATGAACACAAGCACACAAAGACTATACTTGTGAGGACTATTTTTGTGAACAAAAGGTATAATTTTGAATACATCAAATTTTCCTTCACCCATTACACCCACAAACCTAACGATTAAATGTTATGGCACAACATGAGGGTCTGAACATGAAGTGGTCAAATGAGCATCTTAATTCCTAGATAAGCACCTCCCGTTGACCTCCCCATTGAACAAGAATGTGAAGCCTGTTTGGTTAACTTAAGAACACATCGCTGACATCAAACCAACTTGTACTCACACAAGAACGTAAAGCCCATTTGGTTAATTGAAGAACACATTACTGACATCAAACCAACTTGTACTTACACATGAACGTGAAGCCCATTTTGTTTACTGAAGAACACATCCCTGACATCAAACCAACTTGTCAAACCAACTTGTACTCACACAAGAACGTAAAGCCCATTTGGTTAATTGAAGAACACATTACTGACATCAAACCAACTTGTACTTACACATGAACGTGAAGCCCATTTTGTTTACTGAAGAACACATCCCTGACATCAAACCAACTTGTACTTACACCCTTTTGGTTAACTAAAAGAACACGTCGCTGACATCAAACCAACTACTTACACAAGAACGTGTGCTGTTGTTGAGTCTACCTGTTTAACCTTACCGGCTTATCAGATTGACGTGGGTCCTGGTCTACAGCAGGCATTCACAACATGGTCAACTGACTCCATTACTTGTAATTAATGTAAGATAAAAACTGGGCCAGTGGTTTGCAGGGCATCACAGTGCAATATTGCATTTAGAAGGGAGATAATGTAGCCTGGCCAAAACAATGAAGTCTGATACCTAGAGGGATGTCCCAGATGTTGGACTAGGTGTTCCGTCATGGGAGACATCATTCTCCACAAGCAAGAAGGATTTTGCCAAAACGGCCTCAGAGGCATTCACTCTCCATTCATTCAGGCCATCTGTGGTCCCCTCTAATGTAGTTGCACAGGTCACTAAGGTCCGGCAATTCTGACTCCAAAGCCTACAGCATAGCTTTCAATTCGTTATCCTTCTGAAGTCCGGGATGTTTTCTTCTACATGAAAGGGGCCAGTGTCACCGAAGTCTTTAATGTGGAGTGACAATAATGTGATCAGTCCGTTGTCGCTTAAAATCCACCGATGGCCTTGTGGTGACATCCTTGAGTAATGTCCTCCCTTTCTTGAGGCTCTGGTCAGAAGGAGAATGGTATGTTTGATGTGTCTCTGTGGGTTAATACATCATCCATGGCATCATTATTAATTTGGGCAGATTATCAATGACTGCTCTGTTGTTTTTACTTATCTAGCAATCATTAGCCCTCATCATGAGGCTTGCTAAATATTTCCCTGAACTTGACTATATTAAATCTGTGTTTAGAATTAAATACTCTGGAAGCATACATATGTTTCATGTATGGGGGACAGAGGAAAATGCAGTATAATTCCTACTATTTCAGAGTAAATCAATGTTACTTATTAGGTGATTTGTTAACTCCTAGACAAATGAAATAAACTAAGTAAATATGGAAGTAACTATTATTTAAAATGTTTTTTATTAAAAACTTGGGATTCTGCTTATAATGCAAATAAAAACAGAATGGAATGATGTGCAAATAATTCATCCCTATATTTAATTGAAAATAGTACAAAGACAACATGTCAAATGTTTAAACTAAGACATTTATTATTTCTTGAAAAATGCACTGTTGAAGAAGTTAGGGAACACGTCATCATCACAGTATAGTAAGTCAATTAAATCTCAGGTATATCAATCTGTCCAGTTAGGAAGCATAAGTAATCATTATAGTAAAACACCAAGTCAAATTAAACCTCAGAGATACAAATTGATATTTAATTGAGGTTTAATAGACTTGGTGTTATTTTTTTTAACAGTGCATTTTTCAATACATAATAAAATATCAACATTTGATATGTAGTCTTTGTACTATTTTCTATCGCATATAGGGATAATTGATTTGCACATCATTGCATTCTGTTTTTATCTACATTTCACACAGTGCCCCAACTTGTTTTGTAACAGGGTTGTAGTATGAAAATTAAACTAATCACTTCCTTTCATTTTATTCCCACTTTGTAATGCAAAACAATTTGAAAAAAGCAGAGTAAATACCAATTCGATCCACTCTGACCACACTTACTCCCTGTCTCTGGGCAGCAACTACCAGTGGATTTAAAAGTAAAACATTGGTAGATGACTTCCTGGCATCTGCACCAAGCCTGGTTAATTTACTGTACAACAATGCCCTTCACATTGCGTGAGGGCTCGCTTATCCCTGGTTGACCCCAGTTAACTTTCTCAACTGCAGAGACCTTAGGGAGATTTCCTGGTGCATGCTGATGATGCCTTGCCTGGGCCAATCCAATCACCCATGGGGCCTCCCAGTCACTTTAGCTGCACACTCAAGACCTGGTCCAAGACTGTGGCGATAAGCTTGGTGCTACGCTGGGTGCTACTAAAGATCTGAACTTATTGGAACCAAGCCTGACTTCCAGATAGTGAGTGAGCTTGATACTGAATTCCCCCGACTGTGAAACTCCCATTCCCCCAAGTCCAGGGCCTAAATGTCCACGGGCACCATAAACCTGCCTCTCCAACTCTGTCTGACCTGTGTGACCTGGGCCTGTTTGGTTGCTGGGGCATTTATTGGGGGTCTGGACAGCATTCTCCCTTAAGGCCCCAGTACACCTCAGTCACATGGCCAGGAACAATTCCTCTTGCACACTATAAAGTGGTGTGCTTTCACTTCGAAAAAGACACAGCGAAAGAGAGGAGAGGTTGTATTGTTACCCCGGGACAAATCACAGTATGTGAACCAAAGTGAAACAAAACAAATCAACAAAATCCTCCCTGACGAAACACAGAAACCCCCACCGCCACAGGATGAACCAAATTCTTGCACAAAGGCTGACCACTTGTTTTGAGGTGGAATTATAAATGAACCTTAATGGAGTGACAGATGGAACAGCAGGCATATCAACACCTAAAGTCATTCCCTTCTCTGGACTGGGGAGGGCGTTTGCTCAAAGTCAGTTGCCCAACATACACACATTGTTTTTCAGAAGTGTTGGTACTGTCTACGTAATTTGTAATGTGTGGTGCATTTTACATTTCTTTCCTGATATTAACAGTATAGCTACCATTATGCTATGAGCTTTGAATAAGATGAGTACATTCATTGCCCTTCATTATTTCCTACAGAAATTCCCATGTACATCTCTATTTCAATCCCCACAGAGCCCATCGCAGTGCATGTGTGTGTGAATAAAATACTCTGTGTTTATGTATTACTTCTGGGGCTGCCATATTCTCCTCTAACTGTGGCTGGTGTCAGAGGGTCACAGACTAGTGGATGGAGACAAGCAAATCTCTTTCACACATGGTTTAAAGTCCAATACTTGGTTTGTGCTGTGTTCACGAGGGAGTCATGCAACACATCTATCTTCAAGGCTTTTTAATTTACCAATTCCTGAGAGATTACTTTTCAAACAGGCAGTCAACACTGGGCACCAGCTTTACTTTGTAGATTATTTTGTATTATTCATGGGCCCTGAGATACACTCTAGGTGAAATCCTTTATGGTACTGGATTATGTTGATGGAATAGGGAGATCAGAGGCTTTGGATCAACAAAGATTTTTCTTCCATACACAGACCCTCCAGAACGATTGTAATGAGCAAAAAGTCATGAACAAATTGTCGTTGTTACTAATCAGCTTGATTTCACACTTATATTCTGTTAAAAGGCTTTAAAGAAAACAAGTCTTAAACGTAAATTGCAAGTGTGAACATTTAGATTGTCACGATTATTGGCACCCCTAGGAATTCAAATAAAAAATATATAATTAAAATGTAACTTCTCAATTACAGCAAAGACCTGAGGGTTATGGGGTAGGAGGAGCAATTACAATGAACTTTCTTACTCAGAGGCAGACTTGGACATCAATCCTAACGAACACTAGCCAGGCGCCCTAACCAGTAGGCCACCACACCATCCCAAGGAAGCCATGTTCTATTGGCACCCAACCGGCGGTGTGTTATTGCTAAATCGTAGAAGGTGACTCACGATGAGACAGTTTGTTGTATCCTATTGTATCACAGAACTCACGGTGCAGGCTGAGGGAGATGTTGATGACCCTCTCGTCCGCAAAGCTCTTGAGGTTGGGGATCTTCGCGCACTTAAGGTGGGTGGAGACGGGCGAGTCGCCCACATGGATCCAGCAGACCTGCTCCTGCGCGTAGAGGAAGTCCATGGCGGTGGTCTGCTTGGTGGTGGTGGACAGCAGGCTGATTGTGGCTCCACTTAAGGATGTGGCCTGGATGTTCTGACTGTTGGCGATCAGCAGCACCGAGTTCCTTTCTACTGGGACTGGGTAGAGACGGATCCGCAACGCGTACGGGGTTGGGGAGTCAAGCGAGGAGCAGAATATTTGCTCCGCATCAAAAACATAAATGGGGTAACTGGAAGAGTGGTGGATGTTGATAATAGCTACCATTTTTGGCTTTGCAGGAGCGGTTGTCTGGCTGGGGCAGGTAGCCCTCCACACAGCTGCAGGTGTAGGAGCCCTCGGTGTTGGTGCAGGTCTGGCTACAGGTCCCGTACAGGGTGCACTCGTCAAAATCTGACCCACACACAGAAAAACAAACTTGGCTAGGTTACGCAATGTGTCGATCACATGTGGTAAGCTAACATAAGTCAACATAACTCATCCAGTTCTTTCAGCTAGTTGCTCAAGCCAGAGAGGAGACTAGTATTTCATTTCAATGAAACGAAGTATACACCAGCCTACAGTTTATAAAGCCAGGAGCAGATTGTCAGTGTCTAAAAGGAACATTTTGAACTCACCTTTACAAGTCTTCCCATCCAGCCCTATTTCATATCCAGTCTTACAATAACATGCCGTGCCTGATGGAGTCACTGAACAGTTGTCCTGGCAACTTGACTGAGTGCAGTTGGTTGCAAGTGCTGTAGACAAACAGGGACAAAAGAGATAAGAATAAATAAGTTTGGGTGAAGCAATCACAAAGTTTCACAAATTATAATAATGCAAATAAATGTCACCATTTTAAACGTGCAGTTTTAAGAAGGCCATTACATGAATATTTGATGAGTTAATTTGTGGGTGTATATTGATCTCTGTAATTGCTTCTGCAGCTAATTAACCTACTTGATTCTTGCAACCATTTAAAACTGACTAGCTCAGCTATTGTTATCATGTAGGTCGATACTTTCTCCCTTAGATGTGCCAGTAATCAATGAAAACATAATAGTCTGTCTACCATGGACATTGAACTACAGAGAAAACAGCAGAACATTAGTGATTCCATATGTTGGAATTAACTGCACAAGCTGTAGTCATCAATGACGTTGTTCTCTCTCATCAACCCCAAGCTGGGGCCACGCCTCTGAAAATGGGAGAGCAGGAAAGCTTGGAGATGCAAAAAAGGGCCTTAGCAAAAGCTCAGCTCTCGACTTACAGCCGTTACCTAAATCAAGATTCAGTAAGCTTTCCATCTGTCCAGGGACATTTCATCATACAATGATGATTCTAATGTTGTTTTCTTCAAAAGCCTACTTTAGCTATATTGTCATCTTTCCAAGCCCATAATAACAGAATTTAGACAAGATTTAACCAGTTTTGGTGCAAAGGAAAGTAACAACAGGTGCACATTCAAATGTCCCAGTTTCAACATTTGATATGTTGTCTGTACTATTTTCAATTGAATATAGGGTTGAAATGATTTGCACATTATGGTATTTAGTTTTTATTTACATTTTACACAGCGTCCCAACGTTTTTGGAAACAGGGTTGTAGATCAAGGGAAATTCATTACAATTCATACAGTGAAAACTATGCAAGCGCACAAACTGGAGCAAGCGAGAGTGCACTAATGGAGATAGACATGTTCATGGCACATCCTCGCCACATCTTATGACTTGAACAGATCCAAGGCTTACTCACTTTCAAAGATGTCCAGAAATTTACAAATTGTATGCTCTTGTAGGAATTAATAACTCACATATTTTTGATCAGTGGCATTGAAAAAGGTGACTTAATGTAAATTCAACCACATTTCTCACTGTTGAAATAACAGAAAAACTACATTTGAGTGAAGTTTGATGTTGTGGAACTGTCTTGAGTGGAATAATTGCCTACTGGGAAATCAGTGTTCCCGAAAGGTGGTGTAAGATCTGAGTGGTGGTCAGAGTTGGGTGTTACAGTGTGTGTGTGTTTGTGTTGGCTAAGTGCCGCTCTGTTTTGGCTGTGGTGAGCAGATGTTTGGAAAAGGAGTTGCTGTCTGTACCCTTGACTACCCACACATACAGAAAAGTCGTTGTGTTATTTGGATATTTTTTCCAATGCACATTTAGTTTTTCTGTATCTTTGAGACGTTTTAAGAGAGAGAAAGAGTAAACACGAGAGAAAAAGTGCCTTTTTTTACAAATCATTTACATAATGTTTCAGTTTATTTTCACATGTACCAAATTTGCCTGGTTCACAAAGTTTTTGTGAGCAAGTTCGATCAGGACACAGCTTACCCACTACAAAGGGATTACATATAATACAGAAATCTGTGACACCTGATTTTGAATGTTATGTTATGTTAGACTTCATTATAATTCACAAGGTTTTAATAATCAGGGTTCCATATAGCATCAGCTCCCAAAGTTGTGTCACAACCTTTTTGACACAACCATGTTATATTGTCTCACAACACGGTTCAAACCACCCGGTATGTAACACAAAATGATATACAGTATCAGCTTGATTATTCTTTACAAATCAGCAACTAAATAGGTGTAAATAAGTGTGTGAGTGATTGTTGGCCAATAGCTATATAAAACAGGCTATTGCTGAAATGCAGGGAATCCACACACACACACACACACACAATGGGGTCTTTGTGTGCCTGGTCAGCCAGGGAGAGAAATCCACAGACAAACACTGCAGCCCAGCACTAATCAAACCCTCACAATCCCTCACAGGCCTGTGCCAAGGTGGACCGCAGCCACACACACAGTGAATACAGATGCACACTTGCACTTCCACGCAAACATACAATTAATCCCTAAACCTCAATAATGCTGTCATACACTCCCATCTTGACACACCTCGAAGTGATCTCAGCTTGCTTATCAAAAAGTAAAGTTCTCACCACCAAATCCTGGAAGAAAACCAGTAAGCAATGCCAGTGTTCCAAGCCCGCAGTGGTGACATCAGACCTGGATGATATCTATCACTAACCAATGACTCACTGTCCGGGAACAACAACAGCCTGAAGACACCACATGCCACAAGTAAGTTAGCAGAGAGCCTTTACCCATAGTGACATGAGTGATAAATTTTCATACTAACCCCCAGTGGGAGATGAAACAACAACGTTACTAAGCTTATACTGTTGGAGGACAGCACCAACCCATTCCCATTGTCACCATACTTTCAAAAGTGAATGAAGAGATGATGTAGAGAAACACGCCAGCAGAGTGAAAGATAAACATGGGTCTCTCTCCCTCTACACATGTTTTAAAACAGAAACATTGAACATTTCAAACAAGTACCAAATTAAAATGCACCTGAAGTGTCTGGAGTCGTTTGCACATTTCAGAAGAGTGTTGTCGAGTAGCACAGAGTATGTTAAGAAACAGAGGTGTCTGGAGTTATGCCTGTTGCATATGGAAATCTTTATGTGCATTTCTTAATCAAAAGAGCAACAAAAACATATGATATGATATAGTGCATGTATTATATGTATCATATAACATGCCACCACCTTACTGACACTTTAAATATATTCAGAATATATTTCCAATATAATATCTATATTTAAAATACATATATTGTCAGTGTACTAAAATGGTATTTCCAAAATGTCTTAAAAGTATACTGGTAGGAAATAAGTTGGTCTGTTTTAACACAGTTTAGTTATTACAATTTAAATAGCTATTTAAAACAAAATGTTACCCTTATTTAGTGTACTGAAGTACAACAAAGGGGTTCCAAAATAATACACTTACTTCTTCTGCTATGTTTGGCTTGGGCAGCAACAGACAACAGTAAGACATTAGCTGTTTTGCAGGCTGATGGGTTGATAGATATACTTGGACAACTTCCAGATTTCTGTCTCCTCCATCATCAGAAAAACTACCTATAGCCTGGTAATCGTTTATTCAAATTGGTGGAGACTTAAACATTAGACAACCAAGGTTGGTTTGCAGTTTTTTTGGCAGTGATCTGTGTCTGCAAATCAATTATGGAAAAACATAATGAATCCTCCCTGCAATAGCAAACGTAGAGAGAGCTCCTTCTGGTCAGAATATAATAAGAAAGCTTGGACAAGGTCAGACATTCTAGTAAATATGGTGTTTTGTATACATATTGAAACAGTCATAATGTACTGTTTTGTTATTGTTGACTATTCACAATTCAATTCAGGGCCATTCAGTGTAGCAAGGTTTTTGTAGTTATTTTTGCCCTTATTTGCAAGTAAAACATTGACATGGTGTTTTAGGACATAAGGTACCCCCAAAACATAATGAGGCCTACAATAATAATAATTACATTTAAATGATCTTTTACTTATGTCGTGCATGAAACAAATTATGAACAAAAACTTAACTGCTGAACAGCTATTTTAAGTTATAAAAACTGCTTAACAGCTATTCCTCCCAAAATAAATAACATTATAACAAAGTTGGAAGCTTGTTTTGCATTGCATACCCTATTTCAGCATAATTTATTAAACATGGCCGTGCTGGCCTTCCATTTCCATTTGTCAGCAATGATCCCCTTACATGCCTAGTAGACATCTAAAACAAATATACACTGAATTCATAACACTAGGCACTACTCCATTGGCTTAGGGATAACACTGGGCACTACCCTATTGGCTTAGGGATAACACTGGGCACTACTCCATTGGGTTAGGGATAACACTGGGCACTACCCTATTGGCTTAGGGATAACACTGGGCACTACCCTATTGGCTTAGGGATAACACTGGGCACTACTCCATTGGGTTAGGGATAACACTGGGCACTACTCCATTGGCTTATGGATAATACTGGGCACTACTCCATTGGCTTAGGGATAACACT
>JACXGK010004153.1:28129-40270 GCA_016801125.1 Novumbra hubbsi | reverse complement strand
GACACAGAGACAAGA
Source organism: Novumbra hubbsi (assembly GCA_016801125.1). NCBI lineage: Eukaryota > Metazoa > Chordata > Actinopteri > Esociformes > Umbridae > Novumbra > Novumbra hubbsi. Next base: position 40,255 of record JACXGK010004153.1, on the reverse strand, counting down.
CACACAGGGGATTAAGTAGCCAACTACATTAGATGCAGCTGGCGGGTAATCAGGAAGGGTGTGTTCACAGGACATGGGAAAACAGGACATACGAGTACGACGGCACCTAAAAGGCCGGTGACGACGAACGCCGGGGTGCGACGCGATCAGGAGAAGGCACGGCATCAGGAGGCGCCGTGACATTACCAATCAAAGCATTTGGAATGCTTAAGATTTAGGAATGTAATTTTTATGTGGAATCTCTGTGGTGAACTATCAAGTTCAATAGAAAACTCCACTGAGCTTTATAAGTCTTAGACTAGGCTAAATCTGTGTCTGTGAAACCGGCCCTACTTGTGTGTGTGTTTCAATGCTCCACACACTTGATATCGTCATGGATCAGGTGTGGGGGTCAGTCTGCCAGGCCGTCCCACCAGGAATGTTAACGACTCACCTGTATAAACACACATGCAGTGCACCCCCCTCGTTCCCCTCCAAAACCATCTACCAGCTGGAGGTCATTTGCTTTTCAAAGCCTTTAATTATCCACCGAGTGCGGTGTCTTATTATAATGACCAATCATCAGCATTTCTCATTGTCTTTAAAATATCCTGTGCTTTGAGCTATTTTCCCTCTCCTTGACCCTTGTGTGTCTTTAACCGCCCGTCATTGACGGTCACCTGACAGCGTGTTTCCAGAATTCAATTAGCAGTCAGCAGCCATCCCGGCAAATGTGTCCAAAAACCCTAGGGGGTCATCCATTGTCCACTGTGGGGCCACATGTTGGGGTTTTCAACAGGAATACATTAATATTATTAACAAACAAAACTGTCAAGTGAGAAGTATGGATCGAATGCCTCATCCAACCACGCTCTCCTAACTTTTTTCAACACACAGCTTTTATTTACAGGGTTGGTGTTATTTAGTCTAAATAATTAAGGTCAATATAATTTTGTTAGGATATAATGTAAAAAGCTTTCAGGTTTATATGGGCTAGCTGCCAGAGTGTAGACAAGCAGGCAAACATTAGGCCGGACCCTGTTGTAAAACCGTTGGCAGTATAGTTCAATCATGAACGAAATAACCTTGCCATTGATTCTTTTTTTTTAACCCATACATTAACCAGCCAATTGTTCCACTGAGACTATGCTCTTCAAAAGACTTGAATTAAATAGAAGCACAATACTGCAAACCAACCCTGTTACTCCCATGCATCTAGATAAACTATACTTATGACTGACTGCTTTGTCTGGTGTAGCTGTATTTATGCCCGCTGCTTTGTCTGGTGTAGCTGTGTTGATGCCCAGTAAACCAACTGTCAGTCTCTGGTTTCTTAGAACTCTGAGATGCCAACAAAAGGTAGCACATTGTTTGTTTTTTTAGGGCAAATTTGGCGGGTAAGTCTAATAAATTATAAACACTACTATCATGGCACCAGCAAAAGCTTGACGCTGACCTTCTGGGCACCGCCGTGTCATTCAGAACCACCAGAATATCTGCTGGGTTCGTGCAAAACAATTTTCATTGAGCCTATCGGCAGAACCTGTTGATGTGTGATTGGCGAAGTTTAGGCTGCAATGGAGTCATTATCTAAGATGTAATAGTAAGGAGATTTACATATAACATTGAGCTGTGATCAAAACCGTGGATCGCTATCACCCACCAATTCATAGCCGAGGTTCTGAAATACATTTCAAAATGACAGAACATGATCGTACCCTTCCCCTTTACCTTCTGCCCACCTACCAGGATGATGATACATGCAATCTTAGACTTACCGTATGTAATGCAATACTACACATTTTATAATCTTACTTTTTATCTCTGGAATATACACTGCATCTCAGTTATATTGTTTTTGTCTGTTATCCAATTTTACATGGGAGCTCATGTATTGATGATGGCATGCAATTAATTTCGTTTCCAACTGACACACGCGTATGGATCACTGTGCCATCTCCAGAATATAAATGCCTTGGGTTGTCGTTTCAGGGATAGTTTGAATAGTTACAACGTGTAGCTGTTCCGTTGCCAGTAAATTCCCGAGCTTGATTACTGGATAACAATACTGTAGTTTAGGATTACCGCGGTTACACATTCAGGGAAGGAATGATGACAACCCATCAGCCCCTTGAGATGTTACTATTACCACCGCTCACGTCTCCGTGCAGGATGCCCAGGTGTGGATACACCGTCATTAGTGGTCAGTGTTTCTGGGAAACCCACAGCTGGAGAATGTTGGTGGTGGTTGTGGTGGTAGAGATGGGCTGGAGTTAGGAGGGTGCTCATGTTTTCCACCTCCTGGGTAATTATGGATCGACATGTACTGTAATCACTGCTCTTTGTTCTGTTTTGCCACACTGGATGCTGTGGTATGTTGGGTTGCGTTGGTGGGGGCCTTGGGTAAATTGCGAAGGGTTTGGTTGACTGGAACTTTTGGGGCTTGTGCTTAGTTAACATTATATTTGGGGATTGTTTTCAGATGGAGATACCTGACATTTTGTCAATCTGGTGTGGAATAATTATTTAGGTAACCCTAAAAAACACCCTTTTTGAGATTCCAGTGAAGTGACAGTAATAGGATTCCATATGCATTTTCACACCAACAGTATTCAGCATACCTTTTGTAAAAGTTCACTCCTAAAAAAGCAGCAAAATATGCAGTGCAATATATAAATGTCTAACATAGACGGATGAATAAAAGTCTGACAAAGTAAAAAAAAAAGACCTTAAACAACACTTAAGACCAGATGTTGAAGCACAGTGGATAGGTCAAAGAGAACTTTTACAGAAACCGAGAGAGAAGCTGGATGTTCAGGTGTGGATACAATACCCCTGTGCTGGGTGGAGATTAAAGCGCATTACCTTTTAAAGAGCCATTGTTTATACATTTTTAAATGTGCATAAGACCAGCAGGTAAAAGAATGCATAAAGGAACCAGGTGAACTGTGGCCAGTGAGCACCCTTCCAGCAGGCACAGAGCGAGGGAAGGGATACAACCTTTAATTCCTTATTTTACCAACTTTTAAAAACAATAGAACAAAAGGAGAGCAAACCGCAAACTGAGGCACAACACAACTGGCAAACAATGATCCACAAACCAAAAATGAACAGGTTACCTTGAATCTGCACCTTCCTAATTGGGAGGAACTGAAACGTTTGCATAGATGGGACATCAGAACAATAAGCAGGCATACTGAAGATCCAACGAGACACCAGTTAAGAAAGGATTTGCATGATTTAGGTTGTAACCAAGCATCAGGGCTTCGTATATAAATTTCACAGATGTTCCAGTTGATACTCAACAGAATCATTCACATAATACACTGTTGATCCATAATGTCAAGGTCACGCTACCTTTGGCGCCCCAGAAATATACTCTTTGATCCCCTGCACAATAAGCGCAATACCGTGAGTTGTTAAGAAAAAGAAGAACTCAGGTGACCCAGAAACCAGAAGCGAAATTGAGCAAGATAGCTGGGAATCAAACCGACCATTACAATGAATGGCAGGTCGAGGCGCCTAAAAACCCACTGCCAAAACATCATGATTATCATCTCAGCGGAGAGAAGAAACCCCGGGCGCGGAATGAGAAGGGCACCGGGTGCCCCGCCCTGTTTACAGACTGACAGATTTATTATCAACTAAACACACTTCATACAAGGACAAAAAAAAGGGCTGCTTTTATTTCCACTATGATGGAGAATGCTGATATCTTGCCTAACCGTTTTGGAATGTGCGCAGAGCAAATTGAATGACTACTTCTACTTTCAATTCAAGCTGACCAGTGAACCAGACACGCATGATTAATTGCTCATTCTTATTGAATGTATAGGCTTGGGTGAACAGGTTTAAAACCAGGAATCAAAATGACTACAAGTGAATTAGTTGTAGTGTAATTGTTTTTGTGCTGTCGGTCTTTAATGTAATAAACATTTTCACAGTCAACATCCCTAACTTTTACTCTCTATTTCCTGTAATGGTACGTTGTCTCCAGGTACATTTTCTCCAAATGTGTCTTTCTGTCTCCAGAGCCATAGGAAATTGGAATGGCAGATTGGTAAAAATGCCTGAGGGTGCACGGTTAAGCTAATAGCACTACAATGTCTTCCGATGATTTAGTTCATGAGAAATTAGTGGAAGGTGCACTTCAGAGAAATGAATGTAATTCACATTATACCGTATGATTACAGATATCAGTCAAAGAGCGCTTCAAGTTTCCGACTGTTTGGATTTACAGTACACCTGCCCATGCAGTAGGTTCAGGGAGTTAAAGTCCATTATGTCTAGCTATTGCACATGGCCCATATCAAATGCAGGGTTCAGTGAGTGTGATGCCCTGCAGAAATAAAAGCCTCTACAGAGGATGGGAGTAACGTTACCCTCTCTCTGACCTCTAATGCTCTGGCCCCCTCTTTCTTTTTACTTCATCTAGAATATAGCAGGCCAGATGAAGGGATATGGGATGAAATAGCAGTAGATGGTTAGGATAGGTTACAGTGGAGGTTGGTGATAAATTAAGGTGAAAGGCGGTGATAGATGACACTGAAAGGTGGTGATAGATGACAGTGGAAGATGGTGATAGATGACAGTGGAAGATGGTGATAGATGACAGTGGAAGGTGGTGATATATGACAGTGGAAGGTGGTGATAGATGACAGTGGAAGATGGTGATAGATGACACTGAAAGGTGGTGATAGATGACAGTGGAAGATGGTGATAGATGACAGTGAAAGGTGGTGATAGATGACAGTGGAAGGAGGTGATATATGACAGTGGAAGGTGGTGATATATGACAGTGGAAGGTGGTGATATATGACAGTGGAAGGGGGTGATAGCCGCCAGTGAAAGGTGGTGAAAGATGATAGTGGAATGTGGTGATTTATGACAGTGGAAGGTGGTGATATATGACAGTGGAAGGTGGTGATAGACGACAGTGGAAGGTGGTGATAGATTACAATGGAAGGTGGTGATAAATGGCAGTGAAATGTGGTGATAGATGATGGTGGAAAGTGTGGATTTTGTTGCTCTTAAAGTATTCAACCTATATAGACTTTTCTGCATTTTATTGTGTTACAACATGAATAATTTGGAGAGCAGCAGTAGAGTAGAGAGTTGTAACAGACTATAATGTAAATAACATTGGAAGCGACAAGGTGGACTTCTTTCTATGGTATCTTGCTCCTTTGTTATACTGACGGGGGAATTTTTCTAACATATTGTAGTGTATATTGATCCTCATTTACTTTCACCTTAGCCATTCTGAGGGGAAAATACACAAAAGTGACTGTGAAGATATTAAGATCTCTCATTATCATAAAGCAGGATACCCATGAAACATATACCCATTTATTCTATCCTTTTTTAACAGCTGAATAGTATATCAACTTCCTGGAGCAGGATTCCTATACCGCAGCTACTGAATTTTTAAACTCACATTATCTAGCACTATAGCACATATAAATGACAGGCAAATAAAGGACCTTCAGGAAATGGCCCTTCTGGATTACAGAGAAGCCCCTGCAAATACCTAAATGTCAACTATGCATAAACACTTTCCAATTAGGCCACACACGCACAGCAGCTGGGAGGTCATTGGTTTTTTGTCAGCCATTTCGTCCCCAAAGGCTTTGAAGACAGCCTGTCTGAGTGACACACAAATGGACACACACACACAATCAGGGACACACAAGTCAGAAAAAAACATCCAGATAAAAAGTAGACTGGTAGCAGATCCCTTTTGGTTCAGAAACGGAATAAAGTCAGTATTTAGACTTCCTTTAACTGATTAATCAGAACATTGAAATTGGATGGATTTTCTAGAAATATCTCTCAATATATAAATGTCATAAATGACAAAGTGTGAAATCACAATTGATAATATACATGTTGTCATTCCTGAATGAGGCTTAACGCAGACCAAGTCACACCAACACTAACAGGTCTTTTCACCTTCTCATGAATGTTGGCAATGATGACTGCTTCCTGTGTGTCATCACGCCAGATGATGGTCATTTGAACCATAGTGGTGCAACAGGCATCTGTGGACGGGCAACTAATGACACCCCCAGGACATGGCCAATCAAACTAGGCCATTGGCATCCATGTGCTTCGGTAGGGGAGAGGTTGTTTGCATGCCCGTGTGCCATAAGGCCTGGCACTCCACTGTCCTTTAGAGAGACGCCCACATTCCTAGGCCTTACAACCGACAGCCAGGTCCTCCCTCAGCGACCAAGGCAACGTCACAGCGACAGGTCGGACCACAGATGATGACGAGACAGCCAGGAAGAAGGAGGTCAGAGACCTGGCAGCGTGGCACCAGGCCGAACATGTCTTCCTCCACCAGGCGAAGGAGCTGAATGTGGACCGCTAGCGGGACGCCCCCATTCACGTCAACGGAGCTGAAGTCGAGACTGTCGAGAGATGGATGGTCCTTGGTGTACACATTGAGATATGCAAGTGGCCAACACAGCCTTTTTCCCCCTCTTTCTCCCCGGGAGATGCTGAGAAGCTCTAGCATGGGCCCTCGGAGCTCCAAGATAGACAGCTGCACCACTGAAAACATCTTGACTGGTTGCGTCATTGTTTGGTGTAGCAACTGCAGCGTCTGTTCCTGACCACGCTGTTCAAGAGGAGTCATAATATCCCATGGCTTATAGCGCTGAAAAGTTAAAGACGCATTTATAGAAAGAAAACAGAAACAGCTATTTTGCTTCATTGTTTGTTTGTATTGTTGATTCACATCTCTTTGTTTCACTTTATAACTCCTTTATTGTTGCAAAAGGGCTTGTTGGTCAACAACACCTGTTGTTTTCACAGAATGTGATTGATCCATTTGGATTTGATTTGAGCAGGTGAGGGGGTCTGAAGTAGCTTGTTTGCCTGCGTCAGTGATTATTCTCTCTTCAGATTGAGGGTCACTGAAGAGGCTCTGCTGAATACAGCTGAGTGAGATGAGTGGTGGAAGCTTCCAGAGCCGAGCAGTGGGTTGGTGAAATGTGAGAGAGAGGTCAGCTATGTACGTGGGGGGGGGTCTGTTGAAACAATGCAAATGAGCTCTTTCGATTCTATGTTTCCACAGGCTAATTGCCCACGCTATTAGCAGAAATACCACCCCCCTGAGCCCTAGACTGGGAGGCTCAACTCCCTCCCCAATTATTGCAGACACTGCTCACCCATCCTTGTGCAGGGAAGGGAAAGGAGTTTAGCGGAGTTAGCTATCAAGCCCGTGCTGTAGCACAGCAGCTACAAAACACGTCTGGTTGGCTTACTGGCCGGCAGAGGTGAAGCGGTACTGTGCGACGAGTCTGTAGCGGCTAGTAGACCCGCGGTACTACGCTAAGGATGAGGGGTGAATGTGTACACCTGCAGGTCTTGGAAGGATCTCAAAGCAGGTGAGGGGAGTGAGGGGAGTGTCCAGGACCCTTTAAGACGCAGGGGTTCTGAGAGCCTGATGTGAGCATGGACCAGAAGACCCGACACCCCACCCCCCTGTGGGCCCCCATCACAAGAATCCCTCCCCCTTCCCCCTCACGCAGAACCAACACGCTCTGTGCTTTCCTCACATCTCTCTTTTTTCCCTGCCTCAAGGACGAGTTTGTATCATTTATGCTATGCCTTCTGGATGTAGATCTTCCAGATGTTTACACGGTCCCTGTCTTGTTCCCCAGACTCCGTCTTTGTGTGCTTCTGTGCTCCATTTTCATCAGCTTCATCCCGGCACCCAGATATTGCGGCACCTTCTCTTTTTTGATGGACGCTGGCATTCATACTAAACACCCCGTTCTTCCTGGCGACTCCACAGCCATGTAAGGGTCCAACGCAGCGGGTGTTGTTTCAGTTATGGCAATCATCCATATGCAGTAATGGCATACTCCAAACACAGACATTTCTACCGGAGCAGATACGTTCACAGGCAAACCCAATACACAATGGTGGGTATTCCTCACACTCCAACGGGACTTCATTCCATAGAATCAAGATGGCGGCCCGCAAACATGCAGCCACACACACACTCTCTCTCCCTCAGCTGAGGAACCAGACACAGCACCCAGAAGGCACCAGATGTCTCAGCGGGGGCTGTGGTACAGCCGTACGTGGCACAGCCCCCCGCATTCACCGGGTCCTCGTGGTTAAGTTACTGCCAGGACCAGAAAATAGGCCGCGAAAGTAATGCACAGAGGTGCACTAAAGTCTATTGAACAGTAGCTCACATCTGAATAGTTTTTTTTTTTTATGTCTTCACCGGTCAGCAGTGGAACGCTGGCAATCGGGGCTAATAAACAACACCCAAATGAATGACAGAAACCGTGATTTGAACATAAATAAAGAGGTTGACCAAATGACTCCGCCGAGATGAGTGAGTGAAATACTATCCTTCTCTCGATGTGCATAAGGTTCTGCTAGATCAGATACGCGCGAGGGCCTCTCCCGTTTCGCCTGGAGACAAGCTCAACCACAACATATAATGGATTGAGCTCTTCCTCCCCTCACACAGAAAAGCCCTTTGTCTGGGGGTTCACTCATCTGTGGGTTTCGAGTAATAACATGGCTGTTTTGAGGAGAAGCGTGTTCTTCAGAAGAGCAGGAACCATAGGCCAGACCGGTCTGAGTGGAACAATGTAAACAGTGGCTCCAGGACTTACAACGCGTTTGTGGGGAGTACAATTTGGACATCTTTATTAGTACTGTCCGGGAGAAAACAACAACAAAACAAAAAATTGTGATTATTTATACCATTAAAAGGGATGCCTTTCTACTGATCTGTGGTTTGGTTTGCGTTCTGGGATGTGGCCAGGGTGTTCTATCTACTCTATGGGCTAGCTGGCCATGGTGTCGCATTACTGGACAAGCAGAGAATACGACATGAAAAACCTCCTATTTGAATTAATTTTACCCAAGGAGGAAAGTTTGGGAAAGAATTTTTAATAATTGTTGACCTGCCTGCTCCTCTCATAATTGCTATCAAGTAATCCTCACGTATTGTAACAACAACATGAAGTGTAACGAAATCTGTATTTTCTGAAGAATTTGATCGTTTCACAACACCTGTCTCCAAGAGGGAACTTGTCTTACAAAGCTACACCCACTAGCTCTACCTTATACCTTATCTCCATGTATTTATCTACTTAATGGATATATAGTATAATTAGTAGAACACATTATTTAAGCTTACTGTATGGAAGTCATCTGGTCATCAACAACAGCAATAAGAAACAATGAACGTTTTTATATAACCCTTTGACAGGACTCATAATCAACATGAAATGAAAAACCTTCAGTAAATCACTTCACCACACCAATGAAATGATCACATGAAGTGTCTCTAGTCTCTTACAAGGCTGTGGCAGAGATAAGACAATAAGGCAATTAAACCCCTGTGCAAGGAGAGGCTATTCTCCACTGTTTCCTACAGTTGAAAACCCCAATAATTCAAAGTTACATTATTATTAGTCCCACTGGACTGGTATTGTGTCTCCCAATTCCAAGCCTATTGTATTCTTTGGTTGTCTTTTATTTATCCGTTATAATATCCAGTCGCCTGATGAGTTCGGACGGGGGTGCTGACCTGGCGTTTAAATCCCTGGCGAGCCCATTACAGAGAGACAGAGGAGAGTACGGAGAACAAAAGACACACATGACCACTTTCCTATACTGTCTATATACCATACAGAGAGGCTCAACTGTGTGTGTGTGTGTCTGAACGTGCAGGCATTTGCCTGAATGTGTCTACAGCCGCCAGGTGACCGTTTGGTACCGCAACACCCCACTGCATCTCTCCCTGCGCTGGCCAATCCCTCCCAGGGCGTCAATCCCCTTGGAGATAAGGCTGGACAGCTATCGTTGCATTTCATCCAACCACGACACGCATTCCCTGCCTCGGGGGAGATTACAAAGGTGGGATGATAGGGACAGTTCAGGGCTGTTGGGATCTTTGTGGTAAGGCTGGCTTATCAGATCTGCGCCGATGTCCCCGTATACACATTAACATAGATATGACTGGTTGCCGACAAATATTTACACCGGTTTCGATGAAAGGCAGAAGACAATATAGGCTGGCATGTGGCCAAGATGTTATACCGTATCCACTGCTCAATCTAGGAAACACGTATCTAAACACGTATCTGTTTTCTTTTCTTCGACTGACATGTTTTTGTATCAGTGGATATCAGCGCCAGTGATGGAGGCTGTTATAATTTAGTGTCCATCAACAATACATTGATGACTAGCATGTCTCTTTAATAATATCCTACATTTAAAGTGTTTGGAGACTGCAGCTGTTACAGGTACGGGGTTCAGTGGATGGACAGTATGGTAATTATCAAAGAGCCGCGTGTGGCAAATCCAATTAAACTCCATCACCTTTTTCAGCATCAATCCATAACCACTGGGTTGGTTTTACGTGCTCCCAGAGACATCTTTACACCCCAGTCTCCAGTTCACCCCTGCATCTACGCCACACAGTGGGTCTGGGACATACAGACATAGCTCACTGTCCATTCGGAGAATGAATCGGGGAGTAATGCTCATCTCATTAACCTATACATAACTAAATCTCACGTGGGACTAAGGATACAAGAATTCAACATTGGATCATTTGCATTACATTCTACTTAATTATATTCACTCTTCACGTATAATCTCTCACATTCAGAGGGATCTGACCCAGGGCCACTGATCTGGAGGCTTGTAAACATGAAGCAATTTTCAATGGCTCTTACAATAAAAAAAGTAAATTAGCAGTAAAATGGGACACGAGAAGGACTGGGGAATAAAGACAAAAACACATACAGAAACATCAGGCATACAGAAACATATGAAACGTATGATGTGGTTCAAAATCACACCCAACAGAAGTCACACTGTTTCCATTTGTCAACAACGATGCACAGGTACACGAGATCCCAGGTTATAATGGACTCTGCTGATCCAAATCCTCCTGGTGTCACCTACTTGGTTCCACTGATAAACCTCATTACAGTTCTCCTGTCTGTATACAGATCAAAAACTTTTCTCCACATCTCACATAATCTATACAGAGCCATTCCAAATCACAGCCCAGAGAATAATTGGAATTAAAATGATATCAAGAACAGCTCCAAGAGGATGACAGCACAAATGAAGACAGGCCTTTAGACAACAGGACCCTCCACTGTTGAAACCAGACATAAAAGTGGACCTTGCTTGTTCGGACGCTTTGCTGAGTGGAAATATCTAAACCACAACGTATTGCTCATAGGAAAAGCTCTAAACAAACACTAGTGTAGCAGGCCCCGTGCCACTCCAGTGGTTAAGTACTTCTTAGGGGTCAGACAGCCAGGTGATTGGTTGTCCATTGTTCTCCAGGCTCAATGAAGTGTGACTTGGGGTAGGATCCGGACCGGGAGGAAACCTCAGCAGTTCCTTTAGAACTAGTCACGGCCCACTAGACAAGTCTGACCAGTGAGTCCGTCACACAACAAACACACAGGAGGCTGTAGACACACAATGGAGGGAACTATCCAAAAATGAATGGGCTAACAGGCTCTTGATCCCTGTATTGCTTTTCATCCTGTACTGTAAATCATTGGTCTCTCCCTCCTTCCCTCTGTGTACACATCTGTGGAATAACCAAGAATAAAAGGCACATTGTTTAACGTTTTACGTATCCAAGGTACAGGTAGGCCCCTCCTCACGGAATCATGTATTGGAATGACTTGATGGCAAAAACAGATGCCATAATTATTTTTCCACCTCGACTGGATTGAAAAAATTGAAGAATTCCATCCATTGTGATGCATACCATGTCAGCTGCTTCATGGTATTTTAACATTAAACTCCATTTCAAATAGCTAATGTAATTTCTACATTTTCTTCCATATTTAATTTGAATAAAAGCGATCATATACTTGAAAAGTTTGCCTTTAAAAAATGCAGGAGGAAATGTAATTCTTTAGAAAAACGAGTAGGTGTCATGTCCTGGATGCGGGCCCCTAGCCATCTCTATGCTTTGGGGCTCCCATTCAGGGCATGGCACATGGAGAGGCCTCTAGCCATCTCCATGCCATTGTGGGCTCCCCAGTCAGAGCAGCTGCATTCAGTTGACTCTGATTGGGGAGCCTACTTAGGTTCATTTCTAGCCACACCCGGTGTGGTTTATTGTTTGTT
>JACXGK010004153.1:5715-28029 GCA_016801125.1 Novumbra hubbsi | reverse complement strand
AGGAGAAATGCCATAACTCCTCTATTCGACCCTCTGCTGAAAGGCAAATGAGCATTACACCGAGGACATACATTACTCCAAGAGCATTGATTACTCCGGAAAGGAGAAAGTTCTGAGAAGAAGAGTAAAAAGTATCAAGTGATGCATGTAAAAGTTATGGAGTCCACATAGCAACAACTCCTCCGGAGAAAAAAATCACGGCACACTATTACAGATAATGACATCAATCTGTCAGACATGATTTCATTAGTCCATGTGCCTTTACAAGTGAACAAGCCAGTTGATAGATGTATGGTTTTCTTCACAAGTATGAGCAGCAGGGTCTTTCTAGTGGAAAACACACACAAACTGATAGACAAAGCACAGAAACAGAAAGAAGGCCTATCTTTCCTGCTCTCCTTATATCTCCCAATGTCTCCAAATTTCTCCCAATGTCCCTTGTCTTCTTTCATCTCTTACAATGTCCCTTGTCTCTCTCCATATCCATCTCTCTCCATATCCTTCTAACCACATCGCTCCTCCTCTCTGCTTGTCCCTCCATCACCTTGCCATGTGTCTCCACATCTTTCCTCTTCTCTCCACACAACTCATCTTCTCTCCACACAACTCATCTTCTCTTTCCGCATCTCTCCAGTAATGAGTGAGTGATGACAACCATGGAGTCCTGATGGCACTTCTACCAGTGAGTGAGATCAGCCAGGACCAACATCTCCACCCTCTACACAGTGGGGCCAATACTCTCAGGTTGACACCAACTGACTACCTTCCATATGGACTGTATCTCCCTAGCTCTGCTCTCCCATGCTATACACAGGTTACTAGTTCACCAGGAAAGTATTCTGATAGAACATCGTTGGTAAAAACAAGTAGCTTAAGTTCCATTGGATTGCTCATCATAAGAGCGGAATCAGAGGGCTCAATGTAAACTACGGCAGATGGGTTTAACAGTCATTCCCTGCCCTCGGGGGTAACCGGGAGGTGCCTCTATAGCATCCCCTTGCAGGGGGACACCAGCCACCAGGTTTAGCTCCTTTAAACCTGGACGCTGTGGATTCCATGGGCCAGGGGCAAGCCATTTCCTGCTGTAAAGGTCATGGGCGACCAAGACGGATTGCTGCTACCGCAGGTTTAATTTAAAATAAAGAGCAATAAACAGGGCACTGGTGCTGGTGGCTTGGAGGATGATGAAGGACCCATTAGTTAAGCAAAGGTCGCAGGCTCCTCCCCTGACAGGGGCTGTCACTGCAGGATCACGTTGACACGGGACGGTCAAGCCGGCCACTGTGGGGGACAGGCAGGGACATGGGAGCCCCGGAGAGGAGCCCGTCTCTGCATCTCAGTCTCCGGGGTTTATCAGCCATGTCACGTCTGTAGTTATAAGTGCAAGGCCAAAGAGGGGCGGCCGGGGGGGGGGTTATCGAGAAGGACAGTCTCCAGGGAGGCTCTGCTCTGACAGTGCAACACAGTTTGCGAAAAGTAGAGCTATGATTAGGCTTAGAAGTTTAAAGTGTTTAATGTGTTCATTATAATACTTGGGGCTTAAATAGCGCATTTCAAGGACCCAAAGTCACTTTACAGAGTATTGATTACACCAAACAAAAACAAGAGTAAAAACGAAATCTGCACTACAAAAGAATACTTGAAAAAGTTAAAAGCACTGGTGGAATTAGAGTAACCGGCATGGTCGAACAGTCAGGGCTTAAGGCAGTCCTGGAAGATGTCGATCGACTCAGAAACGTGAGCCTTGGAAAGCTCCCTGAGCTTAAACCTGGGATGGTGAGGCGTTAGTGGCACAGAGTGAGCATTTGGGCTGGTAGAGAAGAAGAATGTCTGTGAGGTAGTGAAGGGCAATGTGGTGGAGGGCTTTGTAGGTAAGAACATCTGGTGGTCAGTGCGATGGGAGACAGGTACAGGCCATCTGAGATTTGTGCTTCTCTGTCATCTTGCAATGGAATGCCTTTGGACAGGTCTTCATTGAAAATAAGAATCGATTCTCAACTGACTCAGCTGGTTAAATAGATGTTAATACCTAAAGCCCCTAAAATAGCCCCTAAAATGTGCATGATAAAAGTACTACTTGGATGTCTACAGAATACCTCTGTCCTTGTGGTGTTATAGAATGATTCCTCCCCTCAGTACTTGGATCCCTATTAGTTTTTCTTTGTACCAACGCTGCTGCTTTTCTTCCCTGGGGTCAACATGAAAGACGACAAGTATTACAACACATTTAAAATCAAAACAGCACAACAAAAGAAAGGCAACAATTCAAGCAAAAGAAACAATACTGCTAACGTGTGTGTGTGTGTGTGTGCAGTTTGTGAGTGGTGTATCAGTTGTGGTGTATCAGTTGTGTGTGTGTGTTTATAAGTGTGCGTGCGTCTACATGGTACCGGTAGTTTAATGAGATGTTGATTGAACATCGGGGGCGCATCTCTCACCCTCCAGTTCCCTCCCTCTCCCTTCCCATAAACAGCAGAAAGGTAAACATGACACTTTACAGTGGCAACAACAAACCATTATGCAAATATCTGGCGCGAGACCTGGCGTGAGTAGGGCGCCGCTACACCGCCGAGCGCTCCAAACTAATGACATGTAATAGGTAGACGGGGTCCAACAGACGCCCGTGTGATCTATTAGGCATAACATCCCTAATGGCTGCCGTCAAAATAGATTCGGGTTTTCATAAATGGTTATCACAGTTGATCAAGCTGTTATTGAGATGGCTTAGGTCTGCTTCCAATTTAACTTACGGAAGCTAATGGAGGCCGAGGCCCAACGAGGAGCTGATGAATGGGCCAGGTGGGGGGGTGTGGACACCAAGCCAAATGAAGATAACATGTTGGTGCTGATGGCTTAAGGAAATTGGATGAAGTGATTGAAGAGGCCTCTAATGTGAACTTAAAGGATTTGTAATTGAAGTCAATGAAATGCATCTGTCAATACAGCTCAAAATAAATATTACGTGTCTTAATATTACGTGGCTTCGTTATCTTTCCAGCACGTTCTTCCCAATTCAATATTTACAGGATTATTTAGGGGGTTTAGTCTATCATCAAGGAATTTATGAGACTAACAGAAACATTTCAAACATCTCAGGGTTTTGCTTCGGTATTTCAGTTAGAAATACAAATAATGTGTGCACGTGCACCAACAGACCATTACCATTACATTACATACAAATACCTTATGTAATGATATAAATTTGATATTGAAATCGATCAAGCGCAGCACATGTAAACAACATTTAAATAAAGGCCCCATCTGACAGAAATATTCTGTAACGTTTATGCCTATAAAGCAAGCTCATGCAAATGAAGATCATGCAGCATTCATATGACCATTTGCATTTGACCTTTACTTATCTGATGGCTTTGGAGAAGTGACTTCTTTCCGCGTCCTCAAACTCTCAGGCCATTCATTTACATGTTTAATCATTATAGGCACTTCAGGAGCCGTTTGCTAAAAAGCTTTATGCGAATTGTAATTAAGGGTAATTAAAACCCAGGCTGTTTTTGAATGGGAGCCATAGTGCTAGAGCGTCATTTACGAAACCAAATTGAATCTAATGACTTTACTGTGGGAAATCAGAAGGGGGCCTTGGCTTGGGGTTGTGATATCTCAGCTGACATTAAGACAGGACCAAGAGAGCACAGAGCGGTGGACCCACTCCACTCCCAGTTTGGGGATAATCCCACTCTAGGCTCTAATCTCTCTTCATCACGGGCATATTTTAGCACCACAGGCTGCCCACAGAACATGCCTGTTCAGTGAGACACTTGGGGTTGTTGGTAAGCTTGGGGAAGGAAAGCAAGGTCACTTAATAATTCAATGCATATAAGAAACCATCTGTTTACAAAAAGAATAACATTGAGGCAGAACTCGAAAGTTTGACCTGTTCGTGAATGTAACGTTGTTTTTATCTCCAAAACACACTGATTAGCAGACTGATTAATAAAATATAGCGTTATGTACCATGCATTTCTCAACATGGAGAGAATACTAAATATCTAACTAGTTAGTTGTTGCGTGTCTTTTTTTAGCTCCTTTCACAGCATACTAGGTAAACAAGGCGTAGGGAAAGGCCTATTTGCGATGGTAAACATTCAAGTACCAGACAGGCCATTAAGTAAGCCGCCTGAAGAAAAGCTGCGCTACCCTGCATAAAAAATTAGACTAACTCCAGTCCCAACAGGGATCACAGAAAGGCAGCCCGTTAAAAGGCTAATAAACTTCAAAGGGATTTTCTTTTACAAACAATGTGTGCTTCCAAGAGCTCATGGAGTTGCCGAGGACAAGGCTGATTTGCCTTTTAACTAGTAACAGCAAACATACACCAACGTATCCATGCAAAACAAAGGCATTGCCATTTATTGCTCAATAATTACAAAGGATAAGCCTTAGGTAAGTTTCGCATGCAAATTCTTTCAACCCATCATACTCTCTTACTGAAATCTTCTAAGGCAAATGGTAAACTAATAAAGGTGAATGTGAAACAAATTAGTTATAATGCCAGACCAGAATGTGTGAGGCAGAGTTAGTCTGGAGGGTAGAGAGGAGTGTTGAAGCTCTTTCCATATTAGACAGGCATCAAACAGCGATCATCGCCACAACTTAATAGAATACAGTCTTTATCTGTCAGTGAGGTGCAGACACATCATGCACCAGATTAGATGTCGGGCCAAAGCCATCAATGAGACTCTGAAAAAAAACTTAAACTATGCAAATCCTGTCCAAACCTCAACGCAAAAATGCTGTGAAATGCCATTTTTCTCCACATGGAAATGTGATTTATGGTCCTTTACTGTACATAATCAGTAGATTCTATATTATGAAGGGCATGATTGAACACTGAGAAGTGTAAAGCCTCTGTAAGAGTGAGGACAAATGCCTAAAAGTGATTTCTGGATGAACATTCTTACAAACGGACTGAATTCCATCTGTTCAACACTGATCCCTACTCTCACACCTCAATCCAGGGTGGTTTGGTGCTGATGTAGTGTTGGTACAAATCCTTCCCATCCACTGGGCCACCACCCAGTCAGTCCAGTAATGCACTGCGACTCCTGCAGCAGCAGATCTTTCCTAAGTCAAAGTCCAAACAGACGAAGACATAAACAACCAGGAGACCACGATCACTTCCTGTCCTAAACCTCACAGGGGTCTATAGGATGGAGCATCTCTGTTGTCTTTGTTACTGAGATCCACATTCTACTGCTCCTGTGATAGCCAGTCAGCTGGGTACGGATATTATACTACACTGTGTAGACCCACATGTCTCTACCCATTAAACTGTCACACAGGATTTACTGAAGATGGGGCAAGAGAGGGGCCAGGGCATTATCTCATTCTGCACATGGAGGGAGACAATAGGACAGAAGAGGGACAGGAAGATGATGATGGGATGAGACTGAAGAAAGGGCTTGAGAGTAAATAATAATATCCTAAACAGTTGTAAGTGCTTCTCCATAGCCAAGTCCACAGCAGGAGGTGAGGATGCAATAGTAGAACCCTGCCGGGAAGAAGGGGGAGGATGGGTTGTTCTTTTATGCAACCAAACTTATCTCTGGCCCCGGCTTGAAACTCCCACTCCTGGAAAAGCTATAGAAACAAGTATTCATTCACGAAGGGTGTGTTGGATAGATAAATAATATTATCATATCCATGCAATTTAAATAAAACAATAAAGTAAAACAAGTTCTACCCACAAAACATAACCTAGGCTGTCATACAGTGTAAATACTTTATATTACCTCACAGTGAGGTAGGTGCATATTTGTTGTGTTGAGGGAACTCGAGGGAACGGGAGAGAACGGAAGGGAATAGGAAGGAACAGGAGGAAACGGGAAGGAACGGGAGGGAACGAAAGGGAACAGGGGGGAGGGAACGGGAGGGAAAGGAAGGGAACGGGAGGAAGGGAACGGGTGGGAATGGAAGGGAACGGGAGGGGGGAACGGGAGGGAACGGAATGGAACGGGAGGGAACGGGAGGGAACGGAAGGGAACGGGAGGGAACGGCAGGGAACGGGAGGGAACGGAAGGGAATGGGAGGGAACGGGAGAGAACGAGAGGGAAGGGAATGGTAGGCCCCTCACACCGTCCAGTCTCACAGGGATTTCAGAACACTTTCAGAAGTGTGGAATATTTAGGATTCTTTTTAAATGGAATGTTATGTATGAACATGCTTATGGGTACATTAGTGTGTGTGAGAGATGAGGGCTAAGGGAGTATGTCCCCCTTCATTGAATATAATTTGGCAGACCCCCATCAAACACATTTAATCATTTGGAGTGAAATCATTCACTGTGAAGTAGACAAACGTGGAGAGTTGTTTCATTTAATGGTTTGATGACCCGTGTCAACGCTTTCATACAACAAAAGCAGATTTGGTGTTGCCATTGTAGGGAGTCATAGACATCTGTATACCGCTGATGTAAATGTAAATTACAAAGAGAGAGTTAAGAAAAGAATTTGAAATGTATTTCCCCAAAATCTGAGATTTCGGGAATTACAAGGGAACTGGCGAGAATCTTTCAAGATATCTGTATACTCCTCCCAATGACACAGCACCTTGGGGTATCAGCAAAACCTTGGGTTACCGGCAAAACCTTGGGGTATCAGCAAAACCTTGGGGTATCAGCAAAACCTTGGGGTATCAGCAAAACCTTCGGGAATCATCACCCCGCAATCTCTCAAAATCACCTCATTTCATATGTAAAACATCTATCAAAAGGAATAATTTTTTCTTAGTATTATTGATGATATGTACAGTCATCCTTGACATTGCTAATCAATAACAGATCGTATCCAGGTGATTTAATTCGATTTCATGTTGCAGTGGAGCGGTTTAGGCCCTGGCAGCATTAATCACAGTGTTACGCTGAGCCCCAGAACCCCCCATCCACAGGGGAAGCTGGTGTCAACCCCACCTGCCAAATCAATCAGACTCTGCTCAGGTTCCAGTGGAAACACACAGCGCACTCCTTTGTTTCAGTGACATTCATGCGTCTGACTGAACGGTGTGTAGACGTCATCGACGCGATAAAGCTTCCATTTCGGAGCCCAACAGGACTGTTGTTGTAAATGGTCTGTCTGAAGTACAGCTAGGCAATTCTGCGCACTCTATGTAATAATGTAAAAGGCTTTTAACAAACCCTGATAAAGGACAGGAAAAATCTCGATGTAGACACCCGTGAATGAAGGATCCCTTCGTGGATTCTGTCCCACTTTGTTTAAAGGCACAAAACAACGGGGGAGACTCGCGTTGCCATAAATCCCGCATCTCCCACATACATTCTCCCTCACTGATGTTGCTCTCTGTGTGGGCTGATTCCATATGAGAGTCAGGGCAGACAGCAGCCATCTCTCTTGACACAGCCCGTGTACGGAGGTCCGTGGTGTGTAAATACTGTTCTGCGCTATATACGCGTGCTTCATGGGTTTTGGATAAATGTCCATGTGAGAGGGTCGTGTTATTGAGAATATCAACACTGCTGAGCGGAGTCAACACTTTTCACTGGCCAGCTGCTGAATTAAACGCATGGCTCGGATCTCCACGGAGGTCATTGCTCTTATTCCTGGGAGATGAATGCTGCAGCATGCCAGGTGTTAGATATCATATGCCACCCACTCACTGTGTGCGGTACTGGGCCGGGAATGCATAGCCGGGCCTGTACGTTAAGCTATAAAATGTAGTATTTCCCTCTAAGGTGTGACAGAGTGGAGACGTTTAAAACAGAGTCAGGTTGTAACACAGGGGTCTGGAGTTTTGCCAAAGTGCCTATCTGACACTGAGCAATGATCACAACACCCTCAGAGGTTTTTACAGTTGTTGAATTCCTCTCTCTGATCGAGGGAAAGAAATAGAGCAAGTACATCTGGTACGAGGGTGGTCCTTGCGACAGACAAACGATTGGAGATTTAAATCCCTATTCAACATGCCACTTCTATTATAAAAGTAAATTGCATTATTCGTATATAACCGCGTCTCCAATACAGTTGGGAGGCATAAAATGTTTATAAAAACCAAATGCAATTGCGTTAAAATCATTTCAACCCGATATTCAACAGACAATAGTAGCAAAGACAACATATGACAACAACAAACACAATGTATGCCCACTTTGATGCCAGCAACATGTTTCAAAATATTTGGAACAGAGGCAACAAAGGACTAGAAGAGTTGTGTAATACCTAAACATACGCTTCCATTCAGACAATGTCATTTTCAGAGAACCACATTTTGCATGTATTACAACAGAAATGCTCTGTAGTAAATGAGTCTGGGTGCTAAATTAGCCTGCCTGCATTCCAGGCCTGTCACCTACTGAAAAACCTCTGTGCATTATGAAACAAAAAACCTCCGGAGGAGACTCCGAACTTTTGGTCGTCTGCAATCCTCAAGCAAGAGTGGGAATACATTTCTCTTTCATTACTAAAGCAATTGGTAGCATAATTACAGTGTTGTTCGTAGCAGTGAATTTCTTATGACATGGCACATGACATCTCCGCAGAGCATTAAGGAAAATATGAAGCAAAAATAGACAACAATTTTAAATAACAAGGTAACCTAGCAGCAATTTCGAAGAGTTTCGAAAATGGGAACATGAACAATATGAAAGAAATATTAAAAATTACAAATAAAAATACAAGCTTAAAAGTATAAGCCTATAAATGGTACATTAAAATAGGCTAATCTACATTGAATGTGGGCAGAATGTCATCAGAGCATTTGAAGTATTCGTTGGATTGATCAATGTGGCTGGTAGACAAGTCTTATGGCCTGGGGAGAAAAACTGCTTCTGAGTCTGGAAGTGCCCTGATGCCCCGGTAACGTCTACCAGGCGGCAGCAGTGTGAACAGACCATAGCCTGGGTGGCTGTAGTCTTTTATAATGTTCTGAGCTTTCCTAAGGCATTGTGGGTATCTTATTGAAAGCCGCTCTGGATAAG
The DNA here is from genome assembly GCA_016801125.1 of Novumbra hubbsi. Taxonomy (NCBI): domain Eukaryota; kingdom Metazoa; phylum Chordata; class Actinopteri; order Esociformes; family Umbridae; genus Novumbra; species Novumbra hubbsi. The sequence goes on along the minus strand of JACXGK010004153.1, from coordinate 19,082 downwards.
AGCATCTGCTATATAACAAAAAATTTGAAATGTGTGTGGTAGGTGCCTTGCACGGATGGGAGAAGGCAAGCGATGATTCGCTCCGCTGACTTCAGCACCCTCTGGAGGGCCTTGCGATAAGCAGCAGAGCAGCTGCCGTACCAGGCTGTAACGCAGCCTGAGAGGATGTAAAAGTTGGTTAGAGTTTTTGCAGTCATGCCAAGCTTATTAAGTCTTGTCGCTTCCTGAAGTCCACGATCATCCCCTTAGTCTTGCAGATGTTGAGAGAGAGGTTGTTGTCCATGGCACCATATAGCCAGGTCTCTTACCACCTCTCTGTAAGCGGTCTCATCTTTGTTGGAGACCACGTATGGTGGTGTTGTCCACAAACCTAAGACCTAATGACGTTGGATCTGTGTGTGGCAACACAGTTACATGTGAATACAGAGGGGGCTAAGTATGCAGCCCTGAGGGGCTCCAATGCTCAGAGACAGAGCAGAGGATGTTGTCGATTCTCACCTCCTGGGGTTTGCTTGTCAGGATGTCCCGGATCCAATTGCAAATTGAGGGGTTAAGTCCTAGGGTCCTGATCTTAGCAACAAGCTTACTGGGCACAATAGGGTTGAATGCTGAGCTGTAGTCCACGAACAGCATCCTCATGTAGGTGTTAACTTTGTCCAGGTGGGAGAGGGCGGTGTGTCATTAGGGCGATGGCATCATAAATTGTTTAACACAGTGCATGCACATTGTAGTCACTCAATTTCTGACAAAAGACCTGTGCTGATCATTCAACATGATGATATCATTAGCTCTGGAGGGGAGACAATTTTTCTCCTTGAGGAATATCGCCTCATCTGCAAACGATCAGGACTAGCAGGTAATATAGGTGAATTATTGGCCATGTCAACCAAATGGAATCACAGAATTAACCACTTAAATTTCCCTAACAGTATCTAGTGAGTGATGAATCCTTCAGGTTCCCAGTCACTCTCATCCTTTACCAAATACAAGTGTTTTGCCTTGGTCTCCTAAATACCCTTCGATTAAGTGTTTTATATTTTTCTTGGTATTTTTTGGAAGGCATTTCTGTTCATTAATATTTTTACAGATCAGAAATTGGTTTGTAGAAGTGTTGTTACATTAGTAATCTCCTATTGGCAAGATGCAGTTGTGACAAACAATGGGGTTTCTGTTGTCTTCCTAAAAAACAGGCTCTAACGTCTTCCTACAAATAAGGGAGCTATAAGCTATTACGACCTCATTAGTTTTTTTAGTAACATTAAATATTAAAATCTTTTCATATACACCCCCAGGAACAATATGAAACATGCAGTATCCTCCAGTATTATTAGACCCCTTTGTAAAGATCAGCAAAAAAGGCTTTATGAAATGGTACTGTTTATTAGCTTGATCTTACAATCAAAATATGCGAGAATTCTTTACATTGATTGAAGTGAAATCGTTCAAAGACAAAGCACATTAGTCAAGAAATACACATTTTTCTCAAAATCAATATCTGCCACGATTAATGGCAAACCGTGAAATTTGTACGAACCCATGTAATAGAACTATGTTCTTATTGATATATACTACATAATATATAGTGCCTTCAGAAAGTCTTTAGACCCCTTCAATATTCCCATTAAATATATATATGTCTTGCTATCAGTTTACACACAATTTCCCTCTTGTTTTGGAGGGTCAAGGCAAACGTTCCACAAAACGAATACATCCAAACTGAGCTCAAATGCATCCCTTTGATCATTCTTTAGATGTCTGTAGAGTTATTAGGAGTCCACCAGTTGAATTCACACAAATGCAATTTACCGGACTATATTAAACCCCACACTTTCCAATGCATATCTTAGCAAAATCTAAGCCAAGGCCAAGGATCTACCATAGACCTTAGAGAATTGTGCCGAGGCATAGATCTGGGGAAGTTGATAATAAAAAATGTTAAAGCATTGAATGTTCCCAAACTAATGAACCCGCCAAGAAGTGACAAATTCAGGGAGTTGACAAGGAAACAACTGGCCACTAGAACAGAGCGTCTGAGCTTCTGTGCAGCACTCCATCACTCAGGCCAATGTGGTAGCATGACTAGATGGAAGCCACTCCTGAATAAAAGATATAACACACGCCGCCTGAAGGGCTCTGAGGAAAAAGATTGGTCTGATGAGACAACAATTAGGCCTGAATGCAAAGCGGTTATTCTGCCAAATTTAAATTAATTGGCCAGAACTTCTAGAAGAGGGTTTTCGTTTTGTCATTAGAGGGTATTGTGTGTAGGTTGATGCATAAAAATGTTTTCAGCTGCCAAAGAATTCTGTAGCTAGCCATTCCAAAAAAAAACATAAATTCTCCCTTTTTGCACAATGGAGGTGCCAGGTGTGTATGAAAAGAGACAGAAGAGACAGTAAGACTAAGCCTAAAGGTCCACATCTAACTCCTGACTTGCATAAGAACAGAAAAATGTACATTCCACGTTGTCTCAATCAATACTCCCATTAAGCCCTAATCAATTGACCATTAACAAGCTGTTCCATAGAAAATCACTGATTTAGCAGAGCAAGCACAGACAAATACTGTATTAAGTAAATTATTCTAGACCTACATGACCAGTGACATCACATCCATCCAAGACTTGTGCAACCTTATGAGGTAAAAAAAATCTAAATATGTGCACTCTTCAAATTTCAGAAATCCATTAGTCCTACAGATGTCCTGTCATACCTGAATACCATCACAACCTGCATACAGTACCTAATGATCCAAAGTCTCTAAATAACCATTTACAGCAGTTTCTGAATCACTTAAGAATCCTTCACAGTATTGTCTGAGTCTCTTAATAACCCTTTACAACAGTGTCTAAGTCACTTTATAACCCATTACAACAGTGTCTGAGTCACTTAATAATATTTTCCATTGTTATCTGTCAAGCAGAGTCCGTGGTGACTGGATTAGAAGCTGGACAGGGAAAGAGCAGCACAAGCTGCTTGTTAACTGCCATCTCTTCAGGCTCTGTAGCTTCCCTCTGCTTGAAAAATCACAATCAAGGCTGTACCAAACGTTGGGTGGGTAAAATGGAAGATTCATCTGACCAACCAAACGCTGCAAGGTGCACTCAACGTAATATCTGAGAAGTGTTTAAAACCTGAAAAGTCCCAATTAAAAGTTTGAGAACTGACATGCAACCCCATACTGGAAAGAAAATGAACCTTACATGTTTTCGGTCAGAGGACAGGAATGAACAGAGCAGTGGTTATGGATTTGAACTACCAACAACTCGTCATGCCATGTATTTAAAAATATGAACATGCAATGTTATCATTAGAAAACATACTGTGTGGCAATTACTATGACAATGACTTTGCATCAGAGGTCCTAAACCACAGCACCCAGGCTGCAACACATGTATAGGGTATCTAAAACAGAACACACGGACCAGCAGTATAATCTTACGCAAAGAGTTCGTCCTCATCTCCATATTGAAGAGGAGTAAACAAAGTGAATAGAAAGATGGCTTTATCGGTGGATCCACTGTTCCAATAGCACAGCTCCAGAGGTGCGGGTGTGGAGATGACCGGACTGAAGAGGACTGAAACCCAGTTTAATTGAAACCTCCCCTGGGACTTTACGGACGGGAAGGGTAGAGGTAGGAGGTGCTGTCTGGGGAGCTGCCACCGGGGAGCCCTGAGGTAAATCCATTCCCTCACCGCCTCTCAATAGGAGATGATGAATTGGGTGCCATCAGCCCCCCGCTGGGGACTGGGGCTAGCCGTCACCCGGCAAGACACGCGGAGAAACGCCCGGCACACGGTGGCCTTTATGTCAGCACTGGTGATGGAGCAAACCCAGCGCAGGGGGGCCCACTTTGATCAATTATTAATCGGAACATTAAAAAGCATTTTCTTTGTGTGACAGGCCAATGGGGGCATCCGTCATAGAGAGGAGGAGGGCGCAGAACTGTTCTAGGTGGAAGGTGCAGCGTCTGCCACCTGCCACCTAACCCCATCCTAACTCCACCCCTGTCAGACTCCCTGCTGGGTTAAATGCTGTACATCATTTCAAAGTTACTCCTCTGACCCTTGGGTAAATACACATCTGATATGCATGAAGCTCCCTTTGTAGATCCATGTATACAGGATGCGGGGTCTCTCACAGGCATATCAAACACACATCCACACTTACACACCTTCCCCAGACACTGTATGTCTTCTGAGTGATATTTTAGAAGGTTTATCTCTGGAACAGCTCCCTTGTCAGTGTATATACCTTGATTTCCGAACCACAAAATAAATATTTCCATCATGGATCAAATAAATCCTAGAGCCAAACAACTGTCATACTTGATTGATGGCATCTGTCAGACAAATGCGACACGAGGAAGAGGTCTGATTATGTGGTATTGCCCTGAATCTTTTCTTTCTTGTTGTTAAGTGAATGATGATTGATGAATGGAGGGCCATTCTGTCCAAGTTCAAACCACTTTGTGTGTCAGACAGAAATTAATGTGTCTCAGGGACCAAAGCAACCCACTGAAATGCCGCAGATCAGAAGCCTAAAAGCATGCAATAAAAGCCTTGGTCACAGAGAAAATAAAGATAATTTCAAAGTGACTCAGCACCAGTGTGAACATTCAAAGAGTGCATAGCTTCTGCTTCCCCATGCTTTAGGCAGAGGTGTTAATGGAAATGGGATGTGATTGGATGTGGGATGAGGATGTAGAAAATGGTCTGTGATTGGATGCGGGACATGGGGATTTCGTGAGGCGTTTTGAAGGAGAAATTCGAACACCTTCAGAATAACCTCATGTGTTGGGCCTGTCAGTGAATGCACAAGAGATCCACCATTTCAGTCACTCATATTGTTCCTTATCCTGTTTCTGTGTGTGGATGTAACGATCAGACAAGCATTCTCCTTCCCAGCCAGTCCCATCTGTAAAAAACACAGTGACCTGTAAAGAGAGGAGGAAATTGGCACCGGAAGAATGAAATAAAAGCTAAGTGGGTTTAGAAGAGCCACATGTTCATTAAAGGATGAGCAAATGGAATTTAGCTGTGATTCATGGAGGATGTGGCCAGGATGATAGCCACGTAGCAAAATACCTCCCATAGCTGCAAGACAGGCTGCGTTGTGGTGCATACAGCCCAGCGAGAGGCATAGTGAGATATTTAGTGTTTTCAAAAAGGGTAGCCACTATTTGTTCAGACTATGGGTTGAATCCTAATGCTTCAATTATTTTACTGCATGATAAAGCTAAAAGATTATTTCCTTGCCACAGCAAAACCTTAATAAGACATGAAACTATCCCTGAAGTGGGGAACCTGTACAGAATACATCATCATTTTCACATTGTCTATTCAATTGTGTTCCTATTTAAGTATTTTAGGAATTGGACAGGACTGGAGACTGTTAATGGTTGCAGAGCTTTAGTCCTTAATATCATTGATCAGAGTGCACACACATTTTCTCTATGAATTAAGTTCTGAATATTAATTAGGTAAGAAAATATGTTTACTTTTTGTTAATCAGATTAGAAATGCTTACTTGATTCCTAATTAGCTCATTCATTAAAGCTCGGTGAGCTTGTTTGCCAAAAGCTGTGCTTGTTCCAAAACAAATAATTTCTGGATAGAACAGGATGAGGTCATTCAACAGGAAAAACAAAAATCAGTCTGTGTTTAAGTCTTTTGATCAAAAGCCAAAGCAAATTATGGAGGTCAATTTTAAAGAGAAAGTTTTATAAATGGTTTTATAAATGGTAAAGAGTTTATTAACTACAGAAATAGTTTTCCATAAAGATTTTCATTAAAACAATTGAGAGCATGGTCAAATACGAATTGAGTTGTTGGTGTTGTGTCTTCCAAAATATTCATATTTACAGAGACATTTTTAAGATGTCATTCAAAACCTGGCCAGAATCGGAACCCCCTTTCCTCTCTTCTTCCATTAACAGAGGCTAATGTGTTTTTCTGTGTCCCTTATGTGCTGAGACAAGGAAGGAGTAAGACATTTACAGTACAGTAATGGATAGTTAGGAAGGGTGACAGGTGGAAACCAACCTCGTCACACACTTCTTCCCCTTAACCATCTGGTGGCACTGTTCCAGCTCCTTCAGATCCGCCACATGACCTCATCCGTAGTCATCATCCCTTCACAAGACGGAGAGCTTCCATGTCTGCCGACTGAACAAAGGAGACCACTGTGAAAAGCATTTGTGATTAAAGTTAGATCTGATAGCTCTGATTTTAGCCTCAAAGTCCCATAGATTAAGTTCGGGTTGTTCCACGACACCAGCGATGGCGTCTTTTGTGTAAATATGGTCCTGCAAGACTAAGGCTTTGTTGATGTAAAGAAAAACTTCTGGTCACATCTGGTATATATTTCTAAACATTCTGGACACAAAAAAATAAAAGCAATAACACAGTATCTCCTGATATAATATCATCACACCTTTTCACCACACATAGCAGGTAATGGCATACATCCTCTTATGCCTGGATCTGTGGTGAGGATGGACTCTTTCAGTGGCAGTTTGGTATTAGAATTCATTAGTCATAATTGGTAGAGGATTTCATTACGTGCTAATACAGAAAAAGAGCTAATTTCCACTGGCTTAGACCTTGGTATTACAATTATTCCTAATTTAACTCAGATAATATTATCTCTTGGTAGGAAAGATCATTTAAATGTTAATGTGCACCCTCCACCCCCTGGTTTGTACTTCCCCTTCTTCAGTGTGGAGTATACTGCGCTGTACGTGGGTTTCATTCCAAAGAGCAGCCTGTATACTGTAGGTAGCCAGGAACAGACAAAGGTCCGGTGTTGTCCCACTGTATATTCATAACTGCCTTTTTGCAAAATGACCAATCTGTGTGGAAGTCAACAAATAACTCAGCGAATATAAAACTTCAAAAACAACCAAATGCTAATAGGTGGCACACTACAAGAGAATGACAAATAAAACAATCTGCGTCCCTAAGGCCGCCCCCCTCAGCAGCTGTCCTTTGTGTGTGCAACGGCTCCACCGCATTGGATCATGCCGGGAGCTAATTCCTTCCATAGGAAAGCCCTTTCTATGAAAAAGATTCTGCCCTTTCACATTTTGATTGTCAGGAGCCGCCCCTCCATCCTCTGAACAGTTTGACTTTGAGAGGCTAGCCTCTGCCCCCCCCAAACCTCACCCCCCCCCCCCCCCCCCCCCCCCCCCCCCCCCCCCCCCCGGCCCTCAATTCTAATGAGCCATCTCCTGGGGCAAGGCTTTACCCCCGCCAGGGGTAAAGAGGCCATCATGTTGCTCATTTAAAGACGACACATTGCCATGACTTCCCCCTAATTGTGTGCTGGTGTTGGCTCATTTGTTTTGGTCGTTATAAATTCACCCCCGTGGTGTTTTCCCTCCCCACTGGTAGGACGGCTGTGTTTGGTGAAGCCGGGCGTTTTTTCTGGGATTGGAAAGGCTTTGAGTCCTGTCCCTCAGAAGTCTGGGAATACACAGAATTTCACACAAAGGAATACACTTAAAAGACCCTGAAAACATTCTAAACACATAAACATACTCATTCATGTGTGTGAGCACCATGCAAATGCACAAACACACACACACACACAGGTACATATCTGCACACACACACACAGGTACACATCTGCACACAAACACACTCAAGTCCTCTGGGGACAGTGTGATTACTGTCAGTGGCTCATTTCAATGTGGCAAACATAAAAAAAAGGCCTGAACATATGAGAAACCTTTACCATGAAATACTAATGCTCTAAATGCAGATTGTTTATTGACCAGCTTCACGAGGGAAATGGGGGAGAAAGAAATGTCTGTCTGGTCTGACTCCATTTCTGTTTCTGGTTGATTTTTGAATTCTATTTGACTGTGCTCACCTACCTCTCCATGTCAGCAGGGTTGTAATTACAAGGAAGGAAAACAAGCAATTTAAGGAATGATTAACTGAATATGTGTCTTGTGGCAAAGTATAATGCTTTGGCTTAGACAGAATAGGCCCCGCTCGGATGTAAACACAATTAGCTCTGTAATACCCCTACACTCCTTCAATCAGACCCAATTATGGCTCCTTCAATGTAAAACATTCCCTACTTTCTGTCGCTTGACTGATTAGTGACATTTGCCATGTGGGTTGGCCTCCGCGACATTGGTCAAATGCCCTGCACACATCCAGTTAGTCCCAAGGACACTGACTACCACCTTATCATTCCCACTCCGGTTTAGAGGTGTGATGTGTCCTGCAGAACAGACAACGTGGAGCCGTAAGCCGCGATGAAATCCCTCCCCTCATTTGGTCATTTAATGGGCTGTAGCAGCAGGCCCACTGCCCAGAGGGGGAGTTACCTGGTTGACTCCTGTACTTACCTTGCTAAAGGTGAATGAAGCTGTGAGCTGATGCCAATTACAGGTGGAACCACTGGTGCACACAACTGATTAGTATAGCGTTGGAACCCTAACTCACCCAGACAAACATTTTTTTTAGAATGAATGAAAAACAAATATTTGAAAATATGTCTCCCCTCGTGTGTATTTATTATAAAATTAACTCAACTTCAGATAACCGTCCAATCAAGGTTTCTAAAAATAATTGTTTCTTTCCTGTGTCTTATCGGTAATTGGCCAATGTAAGGCCAACATTGCATAGAATGAGCTGTTAACTGTGTTGTATCCCAGTAAATGTTCATGAAAAGACAGAAGTCGTGAAAATGTATTAAAGATAATAATAGACAACTGTCTTTGGAACACATTGTGCTACCTGATTGAAATCAATTATTAGTTGGCTATAAAAGTATCCAATCAGAGTGCCCAACCCTGCAGTCCAAACAGAGCAGTTGAATCCTAACTAAAAGTCCCAACCGCTATTTCATTTGCATTTTAAACAAACATTTTTGTGTGAAATGTAATTATGTAAAAAAGGCACAGCAGCAGCCTGTACTTTTTAAGGAATTTAAAGAAGGCCCGCCTATCTACAAACATCCTGGTAAACTTTTACCGCTGCACAGTCGAGAGCATCCTGACTAACTGTGCTACAGTTTGATATAACGGGTGCTCTGCAGCCAACCGGAAGTCCCTGCAGCGGGGGGTGAAAACCGCCCAGCGCATCATTGGTGTCCAGCTCCCCGCCATCAAAGACCTCCAGCACAAGCGCTGTCTGCGGAGAGCATGTGGCATCATCAGGGACCCCTCACACCCGAGTCACAAACTTTTTGCCCCCCTGCCATCTGGCAAGCGGTACCGGTCTCTTCATTCTCGCACCAACCGGCTTAGGAACAGTTTCTTCCCAGCTACTGTTACCCTGCTGAACTCTGTGTCTTGACGATAGGCTTCCTCCTGCTCTGCACATGCTACCTCGTCATTATTGCCATCATTGCCATTTGCACAATTCATACTGTTTGTACTTCTTATTGCATATTTACACCTCATCTGACCCTTGCACTAATACATTCCGTTTGTACTGCCAACTGCACATCCGCACTTTGTACATTGCTTATTGCACATTACTTAACCATGCCATTTGCACATCTATACACTGTACATTTCTTATTGCACATTACTTAACCATCCCATGTGCACATCTATACACTGTACATTGCTTATTGCGCATAACTTAACGATGCCATTTGCACATCTATACACTGTACATTGCTTATTGCAAATTACTTAACCATGCCATTTGCACATCTATACACTGTACATTGCATATTGCACATTACTTAAACATGCCATTTGCAAAATTTTTGCACTGTTCTTTTTTGCACTTCTGGTTGGATGCTAACTGCATTTCGTTGTTCTGTACTTGTACTGTTCAATGATATATGAAGTTGAATCTAATGTAATCTAAAATGTGACAATTTAGCACAAAACAGCGGTAGCATGTGAACATATAGCGTGTGAATTATCATTATTTTACTTTATGTACAGCTATTTCAGATGTGTTTTAAGTGCATGGGTGCATTTCAAAGAGAAAATCCCCTGACAAGAGAGGCCCACCACTGGGACAATGATTGGAGTGAATGTGGTTGAGGGGTACATGCTGGTAATACTTTAACAACCATAGGTCACAAACAATCTTATTGTCACAATTGTGTGTGTTGAATTAGTATTACACCAGAGGACATTTGATAGCTGTGAGAAATCCTATGTCCTTGACACAGATGTTAATTTGTATTATTCTTCATTCAGTATATATGGTAATAAGATAGAGTCTCAAGTGTCCAGTGAATTGTAGGTCATATGTAAAGTGAGACACAAGGTTAGTAACATCAATCGCTTGAGGAAAATGAATGATCATAATCCTGTCTGCTTGAATATGACGGATATGTATCTGTTCGTTATTGATCCTGATATCACCACCTTTCTGTCTGTCTGTCTGTGTAAGTAGGGCAGGGAAAGAGACTGCTCTGCCACCAGCGAACCCCTCATGTGGAATGTAATAATGTGTAAAACAGCATACCTGATTTTCACATGGGGAAGTTGACTTATGAAACTACACATTTCACATGAGTAAGTGCAAATCACATGACAGGACAACATAAAGCTACAGTAATCAATAAAAGCTACAGTAATGAATACAAGCTACAGAAATCTATACAAGCTACAGTAATCAATACAAGCTACAGTAATCAATACAATCTACAGTAACGAATACAACCAACAGTAATCAATACAAGCTACAGTAATCAATACAAGCTACAGTAATCAATACCAGCTACAGTAATCAATACACTCTACATTAATGAATACAAGCAACAGTAATCAATACAACCTACAGTAATCAATACAAGCTACAGTAATCAATACAATCTACAGTAATCAATACAAGCAACAGTAATCAATACAAGCCACAGTAATCAATACCAGCTACAGTAATCAATACAATCTACGGTAATCAATACAAGCCATAATCAATACCAGCTACAGTAATCAATACCAGCTACTGTAATCAATACAAGCTGTGTTAATCATAATCACTTTAATCAAGGATAATTGTTGCTATTGGGATCCAAGAACAAGAAGGTTAATGCTGTCAGCTACCCGGGAAAGAAAAATAATAGCATCTAGTAGCTTTGAAAGTAATCTCAGTAAATTGAATCAGGGGAGGGAGGGAATTACACTGGTTTACAGTCAGGCGAAGCCACCTGCTTCAGAGATCAAGGGAAGGAAGGAGGGGCAGGTTAAAACGGCGTGAATAAATGCTTGAGAAGGTGTACATTTCTGAAAGGGATATGGGCTTAAAGACGAACAGATTTTCCACAACACAGGTCCTAATATTCTTATCACAGCATTACGTACGTTTATGTCTTAGTCTAAAACATAATTTCCACCTATCATGAAATTTAACAACAGCCCATTACGTCTGTTTAATGACATCAAATACCAAATCCAAATTTGACTTAGGTTTATCACGCAGCGTCGCAACAGCGACATCAATGTACCCATCAGCCCGTGAGTGTCTGAGCCCTGTGTAGGCTGACCTCCTCCCAGTCCCTCTGTGTCGCCACGCTGCTGCGTCTGATGCTACAGATATGCTGCTCTGGGTGTGGCCTCGGTCATACGCAGTGCCAGGGTCCTGTCTTCATCCCTGTTGGGGCACAGTGTTATGGCATGTCTTTACCTTCTGTTCATCCTGCCACTTTGGCCCTGGTACCACCAGCATGGCCACAAGGGTCATTTGAAGCACTCTTAAATATATGGGATATTTATAAATGTATGCCACGCCTACGTTGACTTAATCAGGGTTATAAATGTATGCCACGCCTACGTTGACTTAATCAGGGTTATAAATGTATGCCACGCCTACGTTGACTTAATCAGGGTTATAAATGTATGCCATCCCGACTTTGACTTAATCAGTCCAAAACACTAACAATCATCTGAAAACGTTGAGATCTGAGCGCCATATCAAAATAAATATTTGACCCAGAATAATACACCCGTTTAACACAAGCATTCAATAGCTGTACACAAGGATACTGGAAACAACCGCGAAGATCAATTGAACTTTACTTGAAATACTTTATAAAACTTTTGCATACTTTTCGTACAACAAAACATGGTTGAGAAGAGAAAGACAGACTCATGAGAGCTCTGACGCGAAACACTACAAAGAGAGACAACGGTAACAGCGTAGTGAAAGTTATACTTTGTTATTTGAAATAATCAATAAACTGTTTCTTGCCAATAGCATTGTTTCATCAATTCATCAGACCGTTGGAATATTTGAGTCAGAATGACTCCAAATCGGCAAGAAGGGGTTCATCGTATTTAGCATTTTATTCTACGTGAATTAATTAAGGGGATACCTACAAAATAACTTTACTCATGCTTGGAGTCTTTAACGATTTTGGTGGATGTCTTGTGACATTAAAAAGCAATTTTCTTTCTTTACATAAAACAGTGTGTCTTCATACATACGTACAAAATATAACCCATTAGTTCTTCAATAAGTATGCAGAATAGTTGTTTTAAGTTTGAAAGACATTTGAATTGTAGATGTTTAGTTACCAGGTGATACTTTTGGGTTACCTCATGTGCAAAAATCTCTCTAGACACCCTTTCTCTTCAAGAAACCTTGTAAAATGAATTATATCTCAGCATTTATTTTAGTTCCTGTCTAATTGAGAATATTCCTATTTTTTTACCATACGTAAGTCATACATAATGACTGAGAACACCTTCTCATTATGAGTCAGTACTGTGGAGCACTTCGGGGTGACTGCCTTGCTCCGGGACAGAATGAGCCATTGTTCAACTTGCCTGCTCAGGCATTCATATCTAGCATACTTTTGGTTACTCACTATGCTAACTTGCCACTCCTAAATGTGGATGTGAAGCAGGTGCTAATGACAGAGTGGAAAGTCAATTTTTCCTGTTCTTTCGAGGTAGTTCCCCCTTCTAACTGCATTCTATTAATCTACAAGGTCATAAATGAATCGGTCTGATAACCAGTACCAATCTTTGAAAGGCAGTGCCCAAAATATTTGCTTTTTTCAAGCCCAGGGTCTCTCCATGGGAGCTCCACAGAGCTCCTTCAGACACTTTTATCTGCTAAGTACATTTACACACATCCACAATTTTACTTGAATTGTAACGGTGCTGAAAGTGATGCAATTACCGGATATACAATGGGTAGAGAGCATATCAGATACTTGTAGATGAGCAGTGAATATATAAATTAAATATGTAAGATGTGAGCAATTTATACTTTCGGGAGAACCTCCCCCCGAACCCACATACAAACCCCCCCACACAGACAGCCCCAGACATGCTGATGAGCATGACAGAAGGGCGCTTCTCATCTCCCAGCGTGTGATTCAACGGAATGGACGTTGGCGAATAACAGATGAATAACCGTGTCTGTTCAGCCTTC
>JACXGK010004152.1:5557-40263 GCA_016801125.1 Novumbra hubbsi | reverse complement strand
TGTGGGGGATATGTTGTGGATATGTGGTGGATATGTTGTGGATATGTGGGGGATATGTTATGGATATGTGGGGGATATGTTGTGGATATGTGGGGGATATGTTGTGGATATGTGGGGGATATGTTGTGGATATGTGGGGGATATGTTGTGGATATGTGGGGGATATGTTGTGGATATGTGGGGGATATGTGGGGGATATGTGTTGGATATGTGGGGGATATGTTGCAGATATGTGTTGGATATGTGAAACTGGTTTTGTGTACCGAACATTGTACCAAACACATCCAGTTGGCTGTGACCCTGTCGGGGAGCTAACAGGCCGGCCCCAATCAGGCAGATAAAGACACTTCAAAACGACAGTGTGCACAAGGACATCTCTGAGAGCCGCACTTGTCTTTCTTGTCACACGCGGGCCCCTGGGGCACACAGGCCCCCCTGGATACCTCTCTTATTTGTTAAGATACAAGACCTTTTCAATGTGAACTGCGAATGTCTTCATGTTTCTTGCACCTACTCCACAGTAACACGGGGCTCGACTGCTAAAAAAACCTTGCACTCTGCTCAATTTCCCTGCATGTCTAAAATAGGGACGAAATAAACAAATAAAATAAGACGTCTCTTCTGGGCATCACCAGAGTAAAAGTCAGTAGATACCGGTTGAAATCCCGTTTACTTCGGTGAGTGAACTGCAGCTCTCCTGGATTCAAATGGTTCTGACCTGGTACTAGATGGGTGTCCCTGAATAAACCTTCCCCTGAGTATAATGATGAGATGGGTGTCCCTGAATAAACCTTCCCCTGAGTATACGAGCACCAACATTTTTGCGCTGCTGAGACAGAGCATCTGCAAAGCGGAACTATAAATGTTTTATTAAATAGACAATGTGCATCATGAGCAATTGTATTCAAAAATGTTGCTCTTTTATATTTAAATTGCTAAAACAAAAAAGGGCCACTGAAGGTACACACACTGCCTCTACCGGCATCCATCTTTGTAAGTGTAGTCACGCTGGCATTTAAATGATCCATTCTGTCGTTAATTCAAATGTGATTCAATGTCACCCCCGTTCCTTTCCAAAAGAAGCACTAATGTTGGTTCTTGAGCTGTTCCGAGTCTCTACATCTAATGACTTTCGCATGTAGCACGTTGATATGTGCCCTTCCTTTGACATTCAATGTAAAGAGGGGCCGGTAAGTATTCGTCAACACTAGTTTTATTGCCAAGTGAAGTCAGGGACAGCAACCAAAATTCCTTCCCCTTTACAAAGAGAAGTGGTTCATTATACAGGTCAACAATTTTACCTTTACATGCACCCTGTCGTGGTTTTAAACACCAATGATGTTCCTGGTGAGTGGAACTCAATTGCGTTGAACCAATTCGCACCTACATAGTCCAAGACAAGGTTGGTACCCCTGCGCCAGAATATGAGCTCTGTCCCAAAAGGATTGTTGCATTGCTATGCTCCCTAGCTAGAGGCTATTTCAAACCGTTTGGCGCCTTCTTTGTTGACATTTGGCATGTGATAAAACAACACACTTTTTTAGGTGAGCTTTTTGTACCCAAAAAATCAGTCAGTCACCCACATCTTCTCAATCCCGATAACTTCCAAGTACCTTTGACACCGCTTTTGCAATCACTTTACCTTTGACCCACACGGAATCAAACAACGTTATTCTGGGTATCTGGCATTGGCAAAGCTATATCACAGGAGACAAGTTTTATGCCATCTGACAGGGGTAAGGAATTGGATGGAGGTATATGTCCCGTGGAGTTATGGAAGGAATTGGGTGGAGGTGGGTCACGCAGGGAGATTTGGAAGGAATTGGGTGGAGGTGGGTCACGCACGGAGATATGGAAGGAATTGGGTGGAGGTGGGTCTCCCAGGGAGTTATGGAAGAAATGGGTCACACATGCTTCCCCATTCCCCCATTCCCCCTCTTTCCATGGTAGTGAATGTTCATTTTGATTACAAGGAGAGGAGGAACATAGTTTGAAAAGCACATTCCTCTCCTACACCCCCCCACCCCGAAAACCCATCCAATGGAATGGCAGGGAGAGAGACAGCAAGAGCAGCTCATTCAATTACCCTCTGATGAAAAGCTTTCATGTTTCACCAGAGAGAGGGAACGGGGACAGAAGCTGAGAGAGCAATAAAAAAAGGGAGTCAGAGAATTTCAGAGAGGGTAATAAAAAGAGTCAGAAGAGAGAGGAAGGCCAGGGAGATAGGATAAGTTGGAGGCGGGGGGAAGGTGGATTTGAGAGCAAGGAGGGAGAGGGGAGTAGAATGTGAGAGAATGTGAGATGTGCCAGAAGAAAGACCAGAAATGGGTAAGAGAATAGAGAGATAAGAAGAACGAGAACTCGAGAGAAATAAGGAAGAACTACATCGAAAGGGATAGGAAATAAATAGAAAAATGTTCAATTGACTTTTATCCATTCAAATTCTGCTAATAAATACACAAATAATGTAAAAATATAACGATATATATATCATAACGTTATGGAAAAAAGGCATTTTTGTTCTTCAAATGAACACACACAATTAGACATGTAGTATGGAAACAGGACAAGGGGGTTGGGAAAATAATAAAAAAGTATTTAATAAAATACATTTGAGTATTTCACTTTCCCCTAAAGACTCACCCTGGCCTATCGGGGTTCTTCCCCAAATACCTTGGCCAATCAGCAATGCCCCCCAAAGACCCAGGCCAACCAGCGTTCTTCCCCAAATACATACCATACTCCACATATTAAAGGGATTGTTTACACAGACCATACTCCACATATTAGGGGATTGTTTACACACACCATACTCCACATATTAAGGGGATTGTTTCACACAACATACTCCACATATTAAGGAGATTGTTTACACACAACATACTCCACATATTAAGGGGATTGTTTACACATACCATACTCCACATATTCAGGGGATTGTTTACACACACCATACTCCACATATTAAGGGGATTGTTTACACACACCATACTCCACATATTCAGGGGATTGTTTACACACACCATACTCCACATATTAAGGGGATTGTTTCACACAACATACTCCACATATTCAGGGGATTGTTTACACACACCATACTCCACATATTCAGGGGATTGTTTACACACACCATACTCCACATATTAAGGGGATTGTTTCACACAACATACTCCACATATTCAGGGGATTGTTTACACACACCATACTCCACATATTAAGGGGATTGTTTACACACACCATACTCCACATATTAAGGGGATTGTTTACACATACCATACTCCACATATTAAGGAGATTGTTTACAAACACCATACTCCACATATTAGGAAGGTTGTGTTCACACATCATACTCCACATATTAGGAGCATTTATTTTAACTACTAGTGAAATTGAATTCACATGAATTGCCTCTGTTGTGTAGCGAATTGCAAACACAAAACTTCAAACACCAATGAGTTGTCGAAAAAAGTAATGGTCAAAAAACAGAAACACAAAATTGTCAAAAAACAGATAAGGTAACGAGAATATTATGATTTTAAAGACCTTAACTAAAAGCACCTTCAAACAGTTATAATAAAATGGACAGTGTATAACACCACCAAGACTAGTCTAGATCAGGCTCTCATTTCAAACAGAATGACTGAGCAAATCAGAAACTGAACCGAGAGATACAGAAGTTTCGATGGGGAACTTTACAAGATACTGGCTATTATGGCCCACTGATCAGAGTACTCCATAAATCTGGATCTGGCATGTATAGATGGATGGCAAGAAGGAAGCCAGTTCTATGGAAAACCCACAGTTGAATCCTATTTGAAGTATGCATGGAAACACTCAAGAGGTTTCAACATAAATGCAAAGAATTACATTTGATGCAATCCCAACACAGCACGTATCCCCAAAACAAGCATCCCTATTGCGAAGCATGGCAGATGCAGCATCATGTTATGGGGATGTTTCTCATCATCAGGTACCAGTCAGGATATAAGGAAACATTTTATTTTAAAAGACCGGGATCATAATTCACCTTTAAGCATTACAACAAACCCAAAGCACACAGCTAAAGCCACAATAATGTCCCTGAGAGATCAAGTCACAGCCCTATCCTAAACCCATTTGAAAATGCCTAGGAGAGTTCATTCTGTTGACACCCACCAAGCAAATTGCAGAATCTTAGGAAATGTAAAGAAAATCAAAATTTTGGTGCGTAAACTTGTAGGGGACCCTGTCGCAACATGACTTTGAACAATGCGACATTAAACCAAAAAAGAAGAATACTCTGTGCCTTATTCTGTGCCGTCCCATTACAAGCATGCACATGACAGAAATGTCTCCCCCACTCTCCACTACTCTGCCCCCACCACAACTACCCACAAAAGCAATCAGGTAAAAAGCAGCACACCACTGTCAAACCCTCCCAGATACGTGTGCAGTCAGTGTCTACATTTCAGCAAAAGAGACATTGCCCCTCAGCTATGTCGTCCTTTCTACTTTAACTATGAAGGAATGAATAGAGTAATGCTGCTTTGGGTTTCAATTACATCTAGCTGAGTATATTTTCCCCCACTGGGAGGCAGACAGTTAGGGTGTTCATCAGCAGACAGTGCAGTAGAAAAACTTGGACACCCCCCCAAAATTAAAGCCAACAAAAGGACAATTTAAGGGCATCAAACAAGAATGCCTTCAACCATTTTAGAACAGGAATAGCAATACAATCACTTCAAAGGACATCTTGTGTGAGAGGAACAACAGAGTGAAGAGCAAAGGTGGCGAGTTCCGAGACGGTTCTTTGAATACCTAATTCACAGCTAAACCGTGCCAAGAACAATTCACTTAGTGAGAAAGACATTAGGCAATGGTGAGAGACCTTGGAGAAAGGATGTGACAAGGAAGTGGCCTTCTCCAACCGTGACTGACTGCCCAGGAGAACTTACTGAGAGATTAAATGTGCACACTGGCCTTTGTAGGAAAGTGTGGTGATTCATTATGCATGTTTGTTTGCAGAGGCCTCCCTTCCCCTAGTGTAAAACGTAATGAGAAATTTAACAGAGCGAGTGAACGTGGGATAGGGCTTTTAATTGGGAAGGAGAAGGATCGTGGGTACTGGCTTTTTTTTGTTACTATCTTGTCCACAACCATTTCAGTTTTTTTGGGAATGGCTCAAAGGAGTCAGAGGCACAAGTTGTCAAGCCATTTTACTATACTGTGGTGTAGCAAAATATCTAATGGTTACAAGTGCCACGATCTACCAAGTGAACTGCATGAGACCTTGCACAGCATCTGCTACCTAAAGCAATCAGCAAAACCCTGAATTGTACCTATCTAGGTTAAGCCCAAACTTCTGCGGCAAGCAACTAGCTATTAAGTCGTTATTAATAATACATGGCTTGTGGGCCATTGGAGGATTGGTAGTCGGTGTGGAAACCTAGAGGCATTACGCAAGAACAGAGAGAAAAAGGTAGAGAAGGAGCTCATCAACTCCTTCGCCCCGCAAATTAACCATCCGCGCCATGTTTAATAACATCATTACCCAACCATGAAGCTGAGGGCTACTCCCCAAAGCAAAACATTTGGGAGGGGGGGAGGGGCTTGGTGGGGGTTGGGGGGGTTGGTCAGTGCAGAAATGTATGTCATGACGCCAGTAGACAGTTTACGAGCCTCCGTGAAAGGCTTCCCCACAGAAGCATTCGCCCGGTCTTGCTCATTGCCGGTCTTGCAAACGTTACGACTAGACCAGGTCCGGCGTGGAACCATTGTGGGAGCCTGGGTCAATGTACTCCATCAGTAACAGTTGGAATTATCTCCTAACCAGCAGGCATGGATGATATACACTTCAATGTTCAAACGTTAATTGTTTTCAGCAAACTATTGGCGAGTACGTGGGAGTTAAAGCAACCCTTGAGGGATCCTCTGACCCTCTTTTCTGGATCTCAATGGCGGGGTGGTGTGTATGTCCACAGAAGAATACCACAAAATGCATCCATGTCTGGGTACTACAGCAAAATGTTATCAATGGTGACCCAGATACCTAATACCTGAACTCCGACCAACCTACAATACATATGTCTGACAGACCTACAAAACACGTATCTGACAGACCTAAGGTACATATACTTGATTGACCTACAGTGTGTATTTTCCCTCCTAAAGGTAACATGGTCCAACAGGCCAAAGATACTGCATCGGTTTGAATAGTTAGCTAATGCATTCTGCAGGGGGCCTGAGAGTTCCCACAGTGCTAGGTCGTCTGCTATTATATCTGTTCACCTGTGTTAGTGGGTCTCCAGAACCTAAGTCTACAAACCCTTCTGAATTGAGTTAGACATGCCTTTGAAGCTCGCTGTTTAGCTGCTGACATCACAAAGCTCAGTGAATCTCCCCTTAGGGCCAGAAAGATGTGAAAGGTCTAATGTCATGACAGAAATTGTTGTCTATACAGAGACAGTTGACAAGCAGAGAGGGGAAATGTTAGACGGTAACACACATGCAAGGTCTGATCAAATCCCTTACACCAAAGAACTGTTTTGGCCAAAATCCAGATCTTTGGGGGTTATTTGTCGCAAACTAGCACGCCAGATTAAATCACAGTACCAAAAGTTTGGATACTAACTCAATGAAATATATTCCTTTATTTGAATTTTTTCGTGTATATTTCCACATTGTTGAATAATAGTAATTGTGGCAAAAAATGCCTCATTTAAATGTAACTCTTTATTAGAACCTGCACATCAATCATTTTATACAGGACATGACGTTAGGTTCTGATCCATTGAGGTACCTCACTGCCATCACGATCATAGGATACTACTAATAACGATATCCACACCGTAATATCATGACTTGCAATCTCCATAGACAATGAGCAAGGTGCACAGTACTGATCGCCCCCAGATGAAAATGAAACACAGAACCAATTGTAGGCAGGAGAGGTGGGTGGTTTGGCATCCGCATGCTAGTATACCAGCACACAGACAGAGCGAGTAAACTGACGAATAATCGGTATGAAATTGGATATCGTAATAGGAGCAATCCCAGGCTGATACGTTATTGACCAATGATCACACAGGTTTCCTGTCTGAACTGGCTATGCTAATGAACATCAAAACTATGAAACAACACCTGTGGGATCATGTTGTTTAACAATTTTCCAAAAAAGGTTACATTGATATTTTAGCCAGTAGTAGCCACCCTTCGCCTTGAGGACCTGCTTTGTACCGTCTCAATGGGATCAATGTGGAGGCCAGGTAATCTGATGATGCAGCACCCCCAAACCAACATGCCTCCTCCATGCTTCACAGTAGGAACCAGAAATATGTTAGTTGATCCAAAAATCTAAAGTGTTGACCCTTCAGACCAAAGGAAACATTGACAGCTTTCAACAAGGCAAAAGGTGCCTGCTTTGAAGAATCTACAATGTGAAATGTATTTTCATCTGTTCAACACTTTTTTGGTTACTACATAATTTCACATGTGTTTTTGATGTCTTCAGTCTGTTTCTGTTTCATTGTAGAAAACCGTCAAACTAAAGAAATACCCTTGAAAGAGTAGGTGTGTCCAAAGTTTGGATTGTTAAAATATATAAACCATATTTAGTCAGGGTTAGCAATGTCACAAATATTATTTTATCTTATTTTGTGGCCTTGTTCGATGAAGACATACCAAGCCGAGCAACCGTACAAAAAACACATGAAACAGCATCTCCTGCCTGTGCTATCTGTGGAAGACTGCACACTGTTATTAAGAGCTTTCAACTTGGCAACATGTCTACTTTCTCATGAGGTGGGTGAGAACGAAACCCTGAGGACACAAGACGGAGAAACGCAGTAAGCGATGCAAGGCACTTAGCATGAAAGGCATGAAAAAACCCTAACAGCGTTTTTCTTTCTCCGACCATCCCATACTCACCCTCTCTTTGACGCATGCCTCTGCCTGGTGAATGCTATGGTCTAAAAACACCCGCCAAGCGCTCTCCTCCTTCCTGAAATAGCTCTTAGAACCCACCCCTTCCGCCCCAGACAAGGCATCTCTACAATGACCTATTCTTGGTTCCAGGTGGTCACAGACAGTAAACACATGTAGCTGATGTCCCCAGGGGGACATTGAGTTATAAATAGCTTTAAGCCAACTGAATGCCCACGACACTAACCCCGGGACCTCTCGTCAACAATTCAGTAAGCAAGAAGCGTGCCTGGCAGAATTGGATGCATTTCTGTCTTTCTCAGTGTCTCGTCTTGGCATGAGTGCGACCAGGAGATCGTGGGAGGCACGCTAAAAGCATTTCAAGCTAATTACCCATTTGGACAGAGATCAAACACCCCACTGAGGAAATTATGTTCAGTGTTTACGCAGGGCCGGTGCTTCAGACATGCCATAAGGTCTGCTTGCAGGTGGCACCGGTGGAAAACGGGGAACAAACAATATGGAATTAAGAAGGGATAGAATAGATTTTTACCTTGTCTGCCCTGGGAACTAGCAGCTATTCATTCTTAGAACAAGTTCTAATGCTGGCTCACTTCATGGGCGAACAACTGCTAATTGGGTGATTCAGCTTGAAGCTCCATTTCGGGATTCTTTGCCACTAGTTGTAAAAGTGGCACCAAAATGTGTCCACAAACATTCTGTACTATGTCTTCAAGTACATGTGTCGATATGTGCACCATGTCATTATAACCAATCACTTTCAAACTTGTGATTTCATGGCTCTCTGAGGTATGACTGCGATTTGACCCACATACCGGCCATGCATGAACATGTAGCACACCGAGTCCAAAATGGGATAGAGGTTTACATGATTATTTTCATTCACAAACGACCCAGACTGCCTCAAAGTGAATGTTCTAAAACAAATGTTCAATCCATGAGTGGGCATCGTCTCGGCTGCGTTGTCGTGAATAAACAAATACGTTGTTGTACACTGTTTCCGGCGTCCGTGGTCTGTCATGGCTGGCAGACGTGAGAGTCTGCTTGAACGAAGTCCTATCAAACCTCCAAATAAATATTTTTAGATTGAGGGTGGGGGGGGTGGGGGGTGGTAGGACTTAGAAGCAGCGCTGCGTTTTTCATCTGAATCTTAATCTTATCAGGGCAAGGGGTGCTTGAGTTGTGGAGCGGAACGTAATTACAGAGTAATTCAAGCGCCAAGTGCGTGTGTGTGTGAGTGTGTGTGCGCACCTGGTTGCCAAAACATACGGGGTACAAGGACTGAGCGACATACATACAGCTGGCAAATAAGAAACATGATATTTTAATATTTCCTCTTGAGACGTTTGTACACCAAGTCGTTATAGCAAGGGATTATAAGTGATTATTATATACTTACCCTGTTTCCATTTAGGAATGGCAGACACCTGAGACCCAGTGTGCTGTTCTATGCAGAGATATTTACGTCAGGTCATTATAAGTGTGTTTAACTTAACCAGTGCTTTTGTCAACGGGAGCTGAATGAAGAGGGGACACTTGAAGAGTGCTGGACTGGGAACTAATATGTCTGGTCAATGAATCATTCCCACCTTCCTTAGCAGCTACATAAACTGCCTTCCAGCGGCTCATAAATCTCTATAAACAGCGTTGGCAGGTTTCTCCTCCTTTAAATTGGTATTTGCTCTCATTTAATATATGTGGCGAACGCGACAATGCTCTTGGCCATGGGATATCATTATCTAGTCGAGTGGGTACAGCCATATGGTGTGGGAACACGTGCCCTGTGGAGATGCATGGCACGATCCTGACCTCCTAGTCATTAAAGTAAAAGCGCAATGTGTGTTTCTGTGTGTGAGGTCAGATTTCATTAAAAAAAATTGGAACAAAAGTGCTGTAATACAATTACGGGTGTTGGGCATAAAAGATAATGGAACACAAGTGCTAAGACTAGGACACACGTGGACTTAAAGCCAGGTATATGTACCTCCGTCTGGATTTGGGCTTTCACGGAATCAGAGTTTGACTACATGATTATCGTGTTCAAAAGAATTCACAATAACGAAATAATCATGATATCTATATAAAATAAATTTATGATATCAGTCAAACGCCAGTGTATAGACCCAGACTCGTAGTTCAAGCACATGCATTGTTTGTCTATAGGTGCATTGAATAAGATATAAAAAAACAAGACCTTTTCGCCTAGTAACTACGATATTCTCATGTTTATTATTAACATGATATCAATGATAAATCTTTCAAATAACGTCAATATTGTCAATACCGGTACATCGCAACAAACCCCTAATCTGGATGTTGACGACACCCCTAATCTGGATGTTGGCCCACCATCCCAGTCTCAACCTCTACAAGATCAGGTTTAATCCCGGGGAAGGCCTGCCCACTTCAGTGGCCCAGACCACAGTGTTTCCCCTCCCAGTGGTTCTCTGCAAACACTGAGGCATTGACTGTCAACTGCATCTTCCGGACCTGCAACATTCATCTGCAGATTTCCCTCAGTCCTGTCAAGTCTCTTCTCTTTTGCAGCACCCCAATGGAAGCATGTATGAAAACCAGCCTTGTTTCACCCATCTTCAAATGATCCATCATTGTTGGTGATTGGTGTTGAGCTGAAGGCTCGTTAAGAGGTCTTTTTTAATTTTATCAGAGTGTTAGCATTTACGCTCACCTCACAACTTCGCTCGTCATTGCTGCTGTGCAGTAACACTTTCACTGCCCATTCCCTCACATATGCTGAAGTAGGATGTCATCCTGGTGCGGTTGTGTTGGTTGGTATTGCTGTGCTTGACTATGCCACAATATGCTGTTGCAGGGCAGTATTAAAGATGCCCAATAGCTTTAGAAGTCTATTTTTGCACTGCCTGTTTAGGGGTTTATACAAATAGTTGGTAATTCAAAAAGTTGCAGACAGCATCTAAAAGTTAGAAAAACGGAGAGTGATCAGGAAACATGTCATCCTGCCAATCTGGCACCACCAACAGACCTGATCTGACGCTCACGGTAATTTGAAAGATTATGAATCCCTCCTTAACCCTGGCATTCCTGCCCTACACGGCAAACAGTCAGCCTCCTTTAAAGTGGCAGAAGCTCCAACTCATGTAGTCAACCGCCCAAACTCTCCCACACAGGAACAAAAGTCTCCTCTCCATGGCAACAAAGCCCGCGGTGGGCATGCAACCGTTCCACCAGAAATAATGTAAAAATAAACAGGCATGGGTTCAAATACCATTATTAGTCATTTCTAAGACTTAAAGCTGGGGCCGACGGAACCTGCCTGTCGTAATAGAGCCAAAAGAAAAACAGTACAAGTGCCAGCCATGCCCTCCAGGACAGCAGAAGCAAGCAGTCAATGTATTTTTAATATCAAGAGTAGTATTTGAACCCAGGTTGGGAAATAAATACATACCCAGAGCAGCAGCATGTAGGCCACAAACACACACGCAGAGAAACAAAAACAAACACACACGCAGACAAACAAAAACAAACACACACGCGCTGCAAAGATGCTGCCCGTCAGATAAAACCCACCAACCTACCGCAATGCCAGAAACGGACATGGTACTTCAAAGGCTTGCATTTCACGCTTTCAGATTGAGATTTAGAATTTTTCGATTGGATGCAAAACCAACAGCAACTCAAATGTGTTAATCTGAATCCGTTTGAAACAAAGAGCAGAGAGGGAGGTTCACTATAGGTCACAATGTGGGACACAAAGCAGAGAGAAAGACAGACAGCGAGCGAGATGGGAAAAAAGAGATGGAGAGAGAGAGAGGGAATGAGACAGGAAGGGACAGATTGAGAGTGAGAGAGAGAGAGA
The DNA here is from genome assembly GCA_016801125.1 of Novumbra hubbsi. Taxonomy (NCBI): domain Eukaryota; kingdom Metazoa; phylum Chordata; class Actinopteri; order Esociformes; family Umbridae; genus Novumbra; species Novumbra hubbsi. The sequence goes on along the minus strand of JACXGK010004152.1, from coordinate 28,505 downwards.
GAGAGAGAGAGAGACTGAGACAGGAAGGGACAGATGGAGAGAGAGAGAGAGACTGAGACAGGAAGGGACAGATGGAGAGAGAGAGAAAGAGAGAGACTGAGACAGGAAGGGACAGATGGAGAGAGAGACTGAGACAGGAAGGGACAGCTGGAGAGAGAGGGGGACTGAGACAGGAAGGGACAGATGGAGAGAGAGACTGAGACAGGAAGGGACAGCTGGAGAGAGAGACTGAGACAGGAAGGGACAGATGGAGAGACAGAGGGACTGAGACAGGAAGGGACAGATGGAGAGAGAGAGGGAATGAGACAGGAAGGGACAGATGGAGAGAGAGAGAGCGACTGAGACAGGAAGGGACAACCCAGGCACATGGTCTGTTATCGGGTGGACTGGTTAGTGTGGCATGGATAACAACTCTGGGGCTACCCAGTTTGCTCTACTGCACGAAGTGGAACGGAAGCTGGGTGGCAGTGCACAGAGGAACATCAAGCATTGCTCTGCATACAGCTTCTAAATATTTCATTAGATGGACCGCCAATATAAGAGAATGGTACGGAGGAGATTTACATCTGAGGCCTCTCATTGTCAATTAAAAACAATGTTAGTATGGGATGTGTGTGTGTGTGGGAAATGTTTGATATTGGAGCATGTGCTTGTGTTTTATGGCTGGGGTTTTAATGCCAAATGCATCCTTTATCTGTGTTGATATTACAATTCCCCAAATGTTACAGCTCGGGAGAGGTAATATACTACTGTATAGCTGTGGGGCTTGAAGATTCCTTCATCCCAGGGTATTTCCATCAAAACTGAGAGAGCATGAGGATTTCAGATGGACTGTAGTTTAATTGTAGCCTTCATATCATATTCAAACTTATTTGAATTCCTTATGTGGAAGGTAGAGGAGATTGAAAAGGGTGGAAAGAAATTATTCAATTTCCATGATTTTATATAGGTCAGGGGCATCTACCTGTTCGATGAGCAAAATGGATGACGGAAGACGGTGTGAGCATGTGTGAAAGTATATGCACAAGTTTGGCTTAAATTTCTGAGGTTTAACATAAATTACTAAGTACTCTGAGTGGACATGACCCTCGATGTATCTTGCACCAAGATAGGTTTGAAAAAAGACACAATCAACATCAAGTAGTATCCTCTCCGGACACAAGTGGAGCTGCTGAGAAACAGACACAAACCAGTGATCCTGTAATCTGTGAGGTCCAGGCCTATATCTACGTGATCCTGTAATTGGTGAGGTCCTGGCCTATATCTACAATGGGGGACCCCGGGATCAGGTCCTCTGTACTGTATATTTTCCATGTGCTTTTCATTTTACTTTGCGGAAATAAAAGTGCTGAAATATCTTATTTTCGAATGCAAAGATTTTGCAGAATCAAGATCACTGCCTGCGTGCCTGATCGCCATACAGGCAGATGTCCTGGTTCCAAAAATAAATACTTCTCTGGCCAAGCCATTTGTGCACTTAACCTTCTTTTCCAGTGTTGCCCTGGGTGACGCAGATTTGTCAGATTATTATTTTTCTGGTATTAAATATTAATAAATATAATATTTATACCTGAAAATCATTGTAATGTTGTTAAGACAAAAAGGCAATATGATTGAATCTCAAAGATAAAAGTCAAACAATTAGAGAGAGCCTTTAGGTTTGTGACAAAGGCATAACACTGTTGTGCTTGAGAGAATTCCATGATTGCTAAGCCCTTTTTGCTGCTGCAAAATGAGTTGTGTTCTCAGACCGCCATCCACGGCTATCTCAGAGGCTAGTACAGCAACTGCAACCGACACTAATGACCTGTACAAAATCAGAAAGCGTCCTCTAAAATAGAACCAAACCTACCTCTAATGTGACATTACCACCATCATTAAAAACAACAAAGGCAAAACCGCCTCTTGTGTGGAAATGTTCTCTCACGTGACACCATGAAACGGCCCCTTGACACCACACACAAGAAGGCAACGGAAGCACGTACTATTGCAGAGTCCTTGAAGTTACCAGGTCCAATTGATACGTTAAAAGCAATGTGTGGGGGCCAAAAGGGCAGAAGAACTGACAGCAGTACCCTGGTCAGATAACACTGTAAAATGAATAATTGACGCTACAGCTAGCAATCAAGAGGCACCACTAACAGAACCTCTCAAAGCCTCCCCAGCCGATGTTCTCCAAATGGATGTTAGCCACCAGGGCCACGAAGCCCATGCATTGGCCTTTGTTGGCTAGGTGTCTCTGGATGCCGTCCACGAGGACGTGTTGTTCTGTGTCGCGACCCCCCGAGCGCGACACCGCACTGGGGCTGCTCAATGTGCTGCTTGGCAACGTTGAAAAAAAATCTCATTCCATTGGATGGGTGGGCTTTTGCACTGACGGGGCTCCATCGAGGGCGGGATGATTGGCAGCCCAGCGATTGAAGGGTATGAACGCGCCCTCCGCCATCCGGACAAACCGTACGGTTTGCAGGGGGTGAACCTAGATTGTTAACAACATTAAACCACATCACTGCACGTGCGTCGTTGGTGACATGGGATCAGGGTGATGCCAATGGGCACAACACAGCCTGGAGTGGATGGGTGCTAAGTTGTATGTGGGTCTCTTTTAAAGTTAGAGTTAGAATGAGGGTCCATTTTTGGGTGCAATACAATGAGTTAATTAGAATATCTTTTGTCCCCTGATGTCCTCATGACTACAGAGAAACAGGTGTGTGTGTTTGTGTGTGTGTGTGTGTGCTAGTGCACTGGTAAGCAGCAAGAACTTCCGTCGAGGTCATCGAAGGGTTGACATGACAACAGGCTTCGGCTACTACCACAGCTCATACCAGAGTGGATGGTCTTGTCAAGCTGAAGATGCTGACATTGTGACCGTGAGTTATGACAGGAAGGAGTGGTAGGTGGGTTCCCCTAGTAATCCCCAGCCTTTGAAGGCAACCAGGCTCTTTCCGTCCCTTCGCTGGAGATCTGAAGCAGATAATCATTCTCTCTCTGCCCCCGATCCCCTCCCTCTGATGTCATTTTAGAGAACAGAATGGAGAGGATGAAACGGTTCATCCTGACGGAAATGTTGCTGATAGAGGACAGATGGAGACATTATGCTCTCTCTCAGTTGCTATAGAAACATGCCCGTCATGTCAGACGAGCCATACGTTTCGTGTGTGTGTGTGTGTGTGTGTCTCTATTAACTTCCAGCTGCGGTTTAGTGTGTTCTCTACAAGGATCAGTATCTCAGGCTGAAGCTTCATTTATCCTTCCAGTTGAAAGTTGGTGAATGTTCCCCATTTGTTCTTGGTACTGTGTTTAGTTTATTGTAGGGGTCTTTGTGTTGGACTTGGATGCAGCTCACGCACAACGTTTGGTTTCTAGCTTTGTTTGGTTTCGCTTGATGTGTCAGGTGTTTTTGGCACCTCTCGTTGTTCTGGGGGAATAATATGGAAACAAATGTTTTGATACCAAATGTGACCAAGGTCTCCTGGGTCCTTCGGGGTCCCATAGCACAGTTGGTATGACAAAAACGTTAAGATGCTGATATTTTAGGTTTTTACTATCCTTGTGGGCACTCAAAAAAGTGTTTAGATGAATTCTCACAAACCCTGAGCCTTACGCCTAACACACCTACCTACCACAGTTGCCTACGACCAACGAGGACAACCTTCCACCACCCATGACGACATCCAGCCTCGTCATCTAAGGGCTGTGAAGCCTTGTTGACAAGCTCCCTACTTTCAGAGATTCCCCACTGGGCTCATGTGAAGAAAAAGGATGTGATCAACGGAAAACAAATGAGAGAGACACCAACAGGGTCTGGCAAGGAACAACATGGTTCACAACACCTGGACATTGACGGGCAAACCAATCCGGACCCGTGGGTTGCACAAGGTCTTCTAAATGTTGTCCAATCTTTGTATCTGAAGCGAGTAGCGGGGAATTTGGCTGCGTTTCAGCTCCTAACTTACTGCTGTGACAATACCCTCAGAGTAGCGAATCACAGGTAAATGTTACCTGATGTGTATCGATGGTCCTGATGCTGTTTAAGTCCTCCCTGGGTGAACCCACCTTCAGAAACGTATACACTCTGGGGGACTCTCCCTTTCAGAATCCAATTATGAAGCTGCTAGCTGGCCAAAGGCTCTGAGGAGGTGCAGACTCCAAGGATATTTCATGTTAACCAGGTTCTGAGGAGGTGGAGACTCCAAGGATATTTCATGCCTATTTCATGTTAACCAGGTTCTCCCAGGAGAGAGTCACATTTGTGCATTTGAAGTGGGAAGCGTTACGTGTTTTGGAGGTGTTGTTGCGCCCTATTTTAATTTAACAAGAAAAACGAATTCATACCCCAGGAGCAGAGCACTCCATGCAGGAGGAGTAGTCCTGCTAAGATAACTTCCCCCGGAGCACCAGCAGCAAGGACATGGATTCTGGTGTGGTGTAGTAGATCAGGGGAAACATGAAAGAAGGGCTCTCCCATACAGAACTTAGACATGGAGAATGTTCACACAAGACCTGAACTAGCATTTGTGACGCCACTCAGCAGCCCAGGCCGTTTCCACCAGAGCCTCTGGGTTACTTCGCGAAGGGAACATCGCTGCGCGTCTTCTGCAAACAAACAAACCGCAACACATTTCCATTTCTCTTCTTTACATACTTCAAATGCAAGGCCCTCTCCACACTCTCTGGAGTTGGTTATGTTAAACGAGTCTACCCATTTAATCTCCGTAAGTAGTGAGAGAGAAAATAAGTAGGAAACAAGTGCGATATGGCCCAGGGTGGTGGTCTAGTCGTCGATGCTGCTGACACCAGCATGCATGTCGGCATGGGTTCAATCTGACCGTCTGCCCTTTGACCCGACCTCTTTTCTCCTCAGTCTTTCCAACACTGCCCCATTTCGTCAATAGAACATATGAAAGGACTGGACCAGCCTATAAAGGGGAGTTGCTATAACATATGTCTTCATTTAATCAGTCTGACGACAAGCCCTCTGTTAGGATCCGTATTGTAAAACCTACAGAAAAGCCTTATATTCGTCTTTACATTATATTATGATCACACAAACGTTCCAGAATTGGAAGGGTAGAACTCAGTCAAAATCTACTTTTTAACTTTTAGTCCCCCTTTGGAACCTTGACAGTCCTGTTCCATGACCATGTTTTGAGATGGGGAGACTGGCTGTGAACCTCCACCAGCACAGACGTGTTCTCCTCTTCTCCCTTGGCCCACCTGCACTTTCCCCATTAAATCTCCTCAGGTTTCTGCTCCTATGTGACAGGCAACTCTTTCCGAGAAGTCTGCCAACCCAGCCACACTTTTATCCCCTACTCTTTTATTCTTATGTACTGCATGACACTCTCCTCAGTGCCAGTACTGCATGACACTCTCCTCGGTGCCAGTACTGCATGACACTCTCCTCGGTGCCAGTACTGTATGACACTCTCCTCAGTGCCAGTACTGTATGACACTCTCCTCGGTGCCAGTACTGTATGACACTCTCCTCAGTGCCAGTACTCCATGACACTCTCCTCAGTGCCAGTACTGCATGACACTCTCCTCAGTGCCAGTACTCCATGACACTCTCCTCAGTGCCAGTACTCCATGACACTCTCCTCAGTGCCAGTACTGCATGACACACTCCTCAGTGCCAGTAGCACGCTTACATTTCACACCGTATTCAACTCCCTTGACATCAGGGTCTCCGTTGCTATAGCTACCCCATCAGCTTGTGTTGCGCGCCTTGAACTACCCTGTCCTTGAATTTCCTTCAGCTACTTCCTTGTGTGCTTCACTAGGCAGTAAGGAACGGGAGAATACTTCGCAACTATCCGATCGACAAAACTCACCTATTTCAAGAGTGTTGTGATGTTTGTTGACCTCGGACAGAACATTAGAATCTTTGAGCACAACATGAGTATCTCCCCCTTCGCTTCCAATGTCAACTATGAGTGAGGGGGCCCATGCATATATCATTTAAGGGGGCCAAGGATTCCTGGCACCGGCCCTGGTTGTGCGTTGGCCTTCAATTGCTCTTCGTACACTATGTCATCTGTCATATTACAATATGAATTAATTCATATTATCTTTGTACCTGCAATGTCCAGCTGACAATTGAACACGATGACCTAACATCTCAGGACTGTGTTTGTTGAATGCCTAAGGCATGTACAATTGGATGAAAAAGCATTGCAGTTTCCTGGCCTTTTCACTTGGAATGAACCGCATAGGGGCGTGAAATGCAGGAGCTTGTCTCTCTGAATCAGATTAATGCTATGTCAACGTTATGTCTCCTACCTGCAACCAAAACCAATAAATATCATGCCTTTCTCAAATGTGTACGTACATCTTTTAAAACTCTAGTGTGTTGTGTTTTTATGAAGACGAAACCGTGTTAGCTTCAAGTTTGGTACAGGTCTCTCTTTGAAATGAATCGCTATGAGACCAGAGGGAGTTCCCAGCTTCTTGGTCTTCGACTTCCAAGGAAGGGCCCTAGTTGTACAGACACCATGGTGGTATGCCCACGTTCAGTCTACATTTCACTTCCTGTCCTCTTAGTTGTACAGACAGCACGGTGGTCTACTACTAGGTTCAATCTACATACCACTTCCTGTCCTCCTAGTTGCACAGACAACATTGTAGTCTAAGCCCAAGTATACATTCCACTTCGTCTCCACACCTACAGCTGTGGCCAAAAGTATTGAGAATTACACATATATTGGTTTATACAAAGTTTTTTAGATAAATGTCAACAGCTATTATTGACATATATATTAAGTACATGCGAAGAGTCAATAACTGCAGTGTTGACCCTTCTTCTTCCAGACCTCTACAGTTTGCCCTGGCATGCTGTCCATGAACTTCTGGGCCACATCCTGACTGATGGCAGCCTATTCTTGCATAATCAATTCTTGAAGTTGGTCAGAATTTATGGGTTTTTGATAGTCCAAAAACCTAATAACGTTGCTTCGCTTGACTGTTACAACAAACCAATAGGAAAGCATTCATAACGTCCCGCCTCCTCAGCCGGAGCTGTGATGAATGTCATTGTTGCATGTCAGCCAATCGGTCGGAGGCGCATGTGCTCAATGTCAATCATTGTGCTCCTGTTCTTGTTTCTCACCACCTACAGGCCAACGACAAAACAGTGACACAGCGAAGGCCTGTCGATGGTGACATGGCGATGCAGATTGTTGTTTCGCATGCCGGAACACAGTACAGCAGATACTTGAAAACGGAAAATGGCAGGCTTACGATAGAGTCCTCTCCAGCCGACTGCCGGTGGAACCGATGATCTCCCCCAGGGTGCAGAACATCTGGCCTAGGAAGTCCTGTTGGAGGATTCAGAACAACAACAGGTGACCTGCGGTGAAAATACCTCACAGTTCTTATCGGGACTGGTGTCATAAAATTACATACAGTCTAGTAAGAAAGGTTAGTTTCTGTACATCTTTGGACACATTGATGTTTGTGCTTAATTCTCACCAGAGTCATAGATTTAACATATTTCTCAAAACCTTTTTTATTTGGATCCATTTGGGCACTTCAAGGAGGAATCTGGGATGTGATAGATGTGTATGTATGTATAGAGTTTTGGGTAAGAGCGTGCATTTTTTAGGGCAAACCCAAAGTTTGTGCCAAGAATAAACCTTGTCAATACACAAAATTCACTTGTTAGGAGTGATTGCCAAATGAGGGAAAAAGGGGGAAAATGTTGTTCCATGTACTGTGGTCCGTACGTGTGCTAGTCTATTCTAATTAGTCCACGCTCTTGCAATTATTTTCTAATTGGTCCACGCTCTGGCAAGTCTACTTTAATTGGCCTATGCTCATGCTGTTCTTTTCTAATTGGTCTATTGTTGTGCAACTTTTTTTTTCATGCAATTGCATGAATATTGCTAAATTACTTCTCAGTAAGCTGAAAGTGATAATAACATGATGGAGATATCTGGGATAGGGACTGTTATCGTTGTCTGTTAATACACATCACTAAATAAGAAAGCATTGGAAATAACGGATACCGATCGAATCAATTTAAGGACGTAGTGATAAATGTAAAATGAATAAAATGTTTACTTTTAACTAGTACATGACACCTAAAGTGGGGCGGCTTTTGAAAGCAAACTGCTTAGCACGGACCATGGTTCACTCTATACACTTTTCATTGAAACTCTATGATAGCTGCGGTGGTCAGTCAATGTGATTAGTAACTATTCATTGCAATATAAATAGCATGTGGTGTAATGTGTTAGTTTATAGTTAGGTCATACAGAGATCTCAGGGCTCAGGTCATACAGAGATCTCAGGGCTCAGGTCATACAGAGATCTCAGGGCTCAGGTCATGCAGAGATTTCAGGGCTCAGGTCAAGCAGAGATCTAAGGGCTCAGGTCATACAGAGATCTCAGGGCTCAGGTCATGCAGAGATCTCAGGGCTCAGGTCATGCAGAGATCTTATGGCTCAGGTCATACTGAGATCTCAGGGCTCAGGTTATACTGAGATCTCAGGGCTCAGGTCATACAGAGATCTCAGGGCTCAGGTCAGGCAGAGATCTCAGGGCTCAGGTCATGCAGAGATCTCAGGGCTCAGGTCATGCAGAGATCTCAGGGCTCAGGTCATGCAGAGATCTTATGGCTCAGGTCATACTGAGATATCAGGGCTCAGGTCATACTGAGATCTCAGGGCTCAAGTCATACGGAGATCTCAGGGCTCAGGTCATACAGAGTGCACCATATAAAGAACAGGTTGTCAATTAAGACACATGAGTATTCTCAGCTCTAGGTCTTGTGTAAACACCTCCTTAAGTGTTCTTAGTTTAAAAAAACAGCAATGTTTTACACTAACCTTCTGCTCATCAAAAACAGGTTTGCAATAGAAAGAGAAAAAGCAGATCTGTTAGTTGGAAATCAGACCCGATGTTCATTATCACTCTCTCCTTGAAGAAGATATTAAGTAATCAAAGACTAACCATATGTAACTGTTCAAACAGGGTTTCCCCTTGAGAGATCATTAAGTAATGAAATAATGATGTAACATGTAAATATGCAACATATCCATTTTATATTAAGTGTATTACATGCTTACATGTTTTGACATGTTTGAACTTCTGGTGTCCACGTTGTACCTGTAAGAAATGAGAACAGTAAATCAGCACCTAACCAATGGTATACCTATAACAAAATCCCAGTTACCTTGCAGAATCAGTAAAGCTAAATCCAGCTGTTGCTTTTGTAAGAAACTTAGGGATGGAGGTGGAGAGTTGGAACCACTCTGAGCTATGGATGCGAGGACAATCCATCCACAATATCAGAAGCAACATTTGAACCAAAATGTTTTCCTGTTATGAGTTTACAGTTTCTTATTTTGAAAACACTGGAGTGAAATATGTGCACAACTGCATGGAGTCCGTGTCACTCAGAGTTAATCAGCCTCACTGGAGGTAAATGTCAGTGACAACGTGAGTTAGTTTCAATAGGAGTTTATGTCAGTGTCACTCAGAGTTAATCAGCCTCACTGGAGGTAAATGTCAGTGACAACGTGAGTTAGTTTCATTAGGAGGTTATGTCAACTAAATACACATTAATTTTCTTAATAATAAAGTACGAGATGCATAAACTCAAATAACAAATCCCTTTTGACAGCTGAAATAGGACATTATAAATTGTTTATCTCCCTCGAGACAGGGAGTAAACATCATGTTTAATGAATGAATCAGCAGATTGTGCGTAGACACATACAGTGAATCCAGAAATGGAAAGACAGTCGGATGTAGAGGGAACGAGGAACTTGCCCCTCCCATCAACAGTCTGAGAAATTGCCCCATTTACAACGCTACAGAGCTTGCTTAAGTGGCAACATGACGAGTTTCTTGAAAAAATATTTTTTTGCTGCATTTGACAAAAGAAGAGCCTAGTGTCTGAATTGACCGTAGTTAACAGAACGAGCTCCCCTTCGGGATGTCAAGATGTAGTTGAAATTATGTACAACACAAGCACATGTAGACAGCTAAACTGGGGGATTGGTGTACTTTGATACTATGTGCCCAGCGATAGGAAGTCACAAGAGAAAGTGCTGACCTGTAGAACTTGAGTGAGTACTAGGGTTCAGGTAACCACTTCAAGTGCTGAGAAAATAAATACAATGAGCACCAATGAAGCCCTGGAAAAAACAAAACTGTCAAATGTTTACTTGTAAATGGAGATGGAACAAAGCTCGAAGTACTGATTTCTAACAAAGAATGGTTTTTATTTTAATAAAAACCTGACTTGGGTTCAACCAGGTTTCGGTTAAACAACATGAATCTTGGCATGAATCTAAATCCCATATTTTCTCCCCCTGGTTCCGAGCAACAGAGAAAATTTAGGGACTAAGGTTTATTGTCTGGAAAAGTAAAGGGGTTCCCATGTTTGAAAATGATACAGCAACTATGTTAACAAAATATATGGAAACAAACAGTGCAGAACTACTAAACATGAAATAGTAGGCCCATCTGAAGAATCGCTAACCTGCAAGGCCCTTATTGTTTTTAATTAGCCCCCCTGCCTGTTTCTCCCTTTTTAATGAATTCTCCATCTCTTATTTTCCGTGATCCTTTACTTTTAATTGGAATTACCCCTCACTTGCGTCGGATAAGCCCCATCTCTGGCAAAGTAAAATTGATAGCTGAGCTGGGCTTGGGCGGTATCAAATGGAATTAGTGCACAGTAGGACAAGTGACGGGCGAAATTACATTTTGCAGCACAAGCGGCGATGAAGCCATCAAAAGTCTGATGGCATTTAACTTGGCAGGTGGAGGAGGGACTTGGGCAGCGGTTTGTAATCAAGAACAGCATTAAACAAATAATGGCGAAAAGGAGGCAAAAAGCTAATTACCACAATGACACAAGGTAAATCAAGGGGGGAACATTATTGTTCCGTGGCTTGTGGGTTTGCCAGCTAACAGGAACCGTTTCCATTCAGCAAACTGAGAGCCTTAATATACATAAACAACAAACATGGATGGACGCACAGAATTCCCTGGGATGACAAGGAAGAGATTACATTGGCCGCCCAAGGTTTGTACCTCTATCTGCTTAATGATGTTTACCAACAAGAGAAGCACCAAGGCCTTCATGGGCTACTCTATTGGCAACAACAGCCGGTTCGGGATTCTGTGATCTAACCAAATTATGCAGGCAAGGCTTTCTACAATAAGTTCATCGCTGTGTGTCTTTAGCAGTTGAGGCCAAGATTGTATTCCTTTATGAATGTCCTGGACTTATTGCTGTATAGGGTCCCAATATAGGCTCAGAAACATAATCATGTATGGTATTATTGAAAATACCTGTCTTATATGCTTACATTTGCGGCATTAACTATATTTCTCGCATATTGGTTGGCATATTGAATTCTTGACAGCATCATGCAGTTTATAGCCTGCAATATACTGCTAGATGTGTTTTCTACCTACGGTTGCAATCGTGGAAGGGAAAGCTAAATACATGCATTCTAAAGCCGCAATTACCAGAAAGGAAGTGATAAGCTCTCTCTTTCCAACAGTATCCGAATGCTCTTTTACACACAGAACGTCGACATCTAGCAGAGACATCACGCCCCGTAGCAGGGCACTGAGGCACATGCCCACCACATTTTGAAAGAGCTTTCATCTTTGGTGACACATCAACTAATTTAATTTTAGCTGCTCGTGAAGGTGTTGGTTGGTACCTGAGGTGTTATGTTAATAGTTTTGATGCCTACTGATACCATCTTGATGACCCAATAACAAAATAAAATGTCATCTCCCTGCTGTATTCGCCTGCTCGATGGCTAGTAATGATGTTGGGTTTAACCAGTTAGCTCCCATAAATGGCTACCAACGTGTAACGAGCTGTCAAGAAGGATTTCAGGCTGTCAGTTATGTTTGAGCTTAATAATGCAAGCCGGCTGGAAAGTAAGCTGGACTGAATAAGTTACTGTCCAATTTTGCACAGACTTACTTAATAATATTTCAATTAGTGCATGATTCACAGTGCTCTGACCTCCTCTGTAAAAAATTACATTTAGTTTTTTGGTTATCTACTGTTTTGTAATATTAAAATATAATGTATTATAATGTAAAATGTCTCTCTCTCATAATGTCAAATGTCTCCTGCACAACGTAAAAGTCTCTGTCTCATAATGTAAAAAAGGCTCTCTCTCATAATGTAAAAAAAACATTTCGTATTGTTATGTCTCTCTCATTATGTAAAAGTATATGTCTCTTAATTTAAAAAGTATCTCTCTCATGAGGTAAAAAGCCTGTTTTATAATGTAAAGTCAATCTCTCATAATGTAAAAGGTCTCTCTATTCATAATGTAAACCATACTCCTGTATAGTTCAATTCTTCTCTTTTGAAAAGTAAAGTCCCTCATAACATTATATGTCTCTCTGTCTTGTCATCTAAAAAGGCTCTTTCTCTTATCAAGCTGCCAACTATAAAAAGAAACCTGAACTTTTATTAAACTCCAACTGGGCCCAAGCTTTTTTGTCTTTCATCTTGTTTTCCGTCATCGGCAGCTTGTGCATCAGATACTCATGATAATAAGGGCTGATCCTTATTATCTAAATGAAAGAAAAGGATATGAACTCTCCTTCACGTTTGACAATTAACGAGACCTGGGAGAGAAACATCCAGTCCCGTTGCGTCTGTGTGCTCACGGCTCCACTGTGTGCTCACGGCTCCACTGTGTGCTCACGGCTCCACTGTGTGCTCACGGCTCCATTGTGTGCCAAGGCTCCATTGTGTGCTCACGGCTCCACTGTGTGCTCACGGCTCCATTGTGTGCTCACGGCTCCATTGTGTGCTCACGGCTCCACTGTGTGCTCACGGCTCCATTGTGTGCCGAGGCTCCATTGTGTGCTCACGGCTCCACTGTGTGCTCACGGCTCCATTGTGTGCTCACGGCCCACTGTGTGCTCACGGCTCCACTGTGTGCTCACGGCTCCACTGTGTGCTCACGGCTCCACTGTGTGCTCACGGCTCTATTGTGTGCTCACGGCTCCACTGTGTGCTCACGGCTCTATTGTGTGCTCACGGCTCCATGAGTATTCAAGCACTTACGAATAACTTTTTTAGAACACAGGGTAATTGACCTACGGATAGGTTCCTCATAATTCAGGAACGTTATTGCAAATAAAGACAGGTATTATTCACATGAGTGGGCTATGCATATCTTTAAAACCCTGAAGCAGTTTATTAAGTCTAGTAAATCAATGTGTCTGTGCTTTTTTGAAACCACACAATTATATAACCTATTTCCGTGAGCCTCGTTTGGCCAATGTGATGCTGGGTCTCAACATGTGGGCTATGGGCAACCAATGTGAAGATATTCACTTTACGATACGTCAGATAACGAGAAGCACAGTTCCTATTTTTTCAGGGATTTAGTCGCTGATAATTTGGTCGGTGCCCAAACTGGAGGAGGTGGTTGCTCCTCCTCCATCATCAACAGTGGAGGACATACGATCCTCCTTCGCCCACCAGTCAGCGTAGCCCCACGTTATGACGCAACAACCCAGCCATGCTTGATGTGCTTTTACCCGGCCAGGCATGATCAAATACATGTTGGCAAGCATGCAAAAACATCTGCCTCGCTACTAATATTTGCATAATGCAATCGATAATCATACAATGTGAAGTAATCCATTTGCAAATAAAGTGTCGCTCTCAGATCTATTCGTGTAGTCAACCAATTGATTTACATTGTTTGCCTGCACATTCCAAATCATTCCGTAACTCTTGGAGTCAGACAACTTTTTAATGGACTTTGCTAATTGCTTTGCATAGAATTGCATAGGTCAAATATTGTGCACAGAGAAAAAAACTAGTATGGAATATGAATGCCCTATGGTGTCACATGAAATTACAGGAATTCATCTTCAAACACCTTGAACACCGCAAAACATTGGCATAAGCTACCCATTCCAAGCTCACAGTGAAGCAATTTATTCAATAATAAATAACTGATAAATAAGTACAGCAGAACATTGCGACCACTGACTATCTGGTCTGCCAAAGCTCCTAAAGCCTTGTTTAGCGGCGATGCAATCCTCCTAATATAGTGGGGTAGGAAGCCCTTCTGTGACGTAACCGACGCCCACTCTTCTCTGTGTTCTATTACCGAGACCAGAGAGACGGTCGTGGTCCTCTCTACACACGCTTTTACGCTGCACCGTCGAGCTTTACACAGATTTAAAGTGGGTGGGGGGGGGTAATCAGGTTTGCGCTGACGTAAATTATCACGTTCTACTATTTTGTTCACGAAAACTCAGAATTAATTCACGAACGCGTGGATTTCAAGTACCCCAACCTAAATGAGACTCGTATATCAGCGACCGTCGAGTGGGTTCATTGTGATCTACACATGCCGCAACTCGCCTGGGTGTAATCAACGTAGTCCTATATCCCCACGCATATCTTTAAGCCTCGCGGCATTTCAACCTTCACTATCTATTGTGATTTAGGATGCTATAAATAATCTCTTGAGGGAAAGGGGTGGTTAAATTATTCATCCAGCCGCAACAGGAGCTCTCCCTTTTTATTGGAACCACCTCCTGTGATCCCGTATCTGGGAAACCACAACCACAGTGTTCCCTTGGGGCCTCGAACATTCATATCTTAACATTCATTCCTGGAATGCAACCGAACGCCGGTTTATTTCCAGACCGCTTCGGACCTCACTTACGTTGCAAGGCTGACGGGATGCGATTCCGGCACAGAAAAACAGTTTGATTTTAATGTAAAAATATGATACAAATTTGAATATGTGTATGCTGACGACTGTGCAGCCAACATTTCATGGAGATGCTGGATATGACATACGTCATCAAGGACTACCTTAAATTGCGGTGTCACCTGTCACATCGCTCTGCAGCATCATGTGGGCAAGCTGATAGAATGACTACAGATTTTTTGTAAATATCCTGGTAAATTGTCAGTGCAGAATTTCCGCCTTACATCAAACACCAACGCGTCACGATTGGTTACTTTAATTTATATTTTTGGGAAAATTTAAATGAAAGCCAATGCAACAAAAAATAGTTCATCGTATGGAAAAACTACATTCAACTATATAAACATAAATACAAATAGATGCAAATGTGCTAAAAGTGTATGTCTAACTCAGTGAATGGATCTTCACGTCCAATCTTAACATTTCTTTGTTCAAACACATGTCTTTCACGTTTGCGCCATTGTGCGATTACAATTTCCTCCCACCTTCCTTCGAGCCTCTATTGGCGTGAAGGCGGGGAATTATCTGGGTATTTAATTCTCATGTTTAGCCTTTCTATGCACAGCTTTCCCAATTCAACCTGTGAAGAGAAGTTTAAGAAGTGTATAAGATAGGCTAAATGTGTACATTTAAACAGAATAAGAAACAGTTTTTCACAGGTTGCACCGACATCACGGTTGCCATGGACACAGACACAGGTGTTGACGAAGTTTAACGTGTTCTGGTGACTTTGAAGTTATACAGGGGCTAATTAACCATTGCTCTACGCCCAGGGGCTTGGAAACATCACAGCAAAAAAATCGGGTTGATGAGGAACGTATAAACTTTTACCCAATTTGAATTTAGTTTTTTTGCCACCCGAATAACGGCACTGTATATTAAATTAATATTTTTTTTTTTAAATGGTTTTCAGAAAAAAGAAGACTGAAACAAAGATGGGAAGAAATTGCAATCACAAAAAGCGTTCAACGAATACATTTTAAAATCAGACAAAAAATCTATGAAATTAGCTAAGCATAGACTTTTGACACATTTGAATCAATTCTCTTTATTTAATTGAATATATTTTTTGTCATACAATGAAGTATTTTTATTTATGGCTCCATAATAAACATCTGGTTGGACAAGAGAGGTAACTACAAATTCCGTCAAATTAAGCCTAAAACACCAACATATAGAGAAAGTAAAAGGCTATACTTTCTGTATAAGTTACTACACGCATGTTAAGTCACTACATGTATGTGCATGCATATGTATGTGTGATTTTCCAAGTACATGAACCTTGAACTAGCCATTAACTAGCCATACTATGTGTCACATATTAACAGACAGCTGACATTTGGTCATTTGGGGTTAAGCTGCCAGAGGGGCAGTACTTTGGGTGGGTGTTTAAGATGAATGTGTTTGTGAAGTCAGTCAGATCTGTCTCCCTGTGCCTGCGTGTCATGTAGTAGTCAACGTACAGCCCACAAGCTCACCGCCACGTTGCCTAGCAGCCAGAATACACAGCTGAACATGGCCCACATCCCCTCATGCGATACGGCACGGACCAGGGAGCTCACTCGCTGAGTGGATTTCAATGCGATGATTCACTTTTGCTCACAAATACCTACGCTCAACAAAAATGGTTCTTGGTAGCTTATCACAGCATACAGTGGTGATTTAGTTGGGATTTCAGCAGGGCTTTTAGCATGAGCTTATTGGCTGACGCTTGAGCAACCCATCTAAGTCCCGCCCACGGGATCCGTCTTTTGTGGGCTGAGGTTTTGGCTTCAAGTTTGCATCGTCAAACTCATCAAAAAACAGGGTCACGTTGCACGTTTCTGTCTTATTTCATGAGCGTCTACTCATAAAAAGCCTTGTGTATTAGCCAATCAACATAAAAATATAAAATAGGTATTTGTGGCCTAGGGTGGCCTGAAATTCAAAGCAATTGAGTATTCTGTACTGTTTCTATCTAATAACATAATCTAACAAATCATGAATCTACTGAAAATCATTTTTCTCTTTTTTTTTCAGAAATAAAGTGTCATGCCGGCTAGAAGTCATGACATCAGCAGTTATACGTTTATGATCAAGATGTGTTCTGCTATCAACAGCTCTGTTGTGTGTATGAGACTCGCTTCCAGCATGTGTGTGTGTGTGTTTATGTTTGTGAGATTGTGGGCTGTAACTGTATAAACCACCCCTGGTGATGCATTTTTACACAGGAGGAGATTAAGATTCTTCTCCAACCTAACATGGGTTCCAGAACCCGACAACTCACAACGTGGGTTCTAGAACCCGACAACTCACAACGTGGGTTCTAGAACCTGACAACTCACAACGTGAGTTCCAGACCCCGAGGGCTCACTTAGTAGGTTCTAGAACCTGAGGGCTCACTTAGTGGGTTCTAGAACCCGAGGGCTCACAGAGTGCACAAGGCCTTCAGCCTGCAGGTGTGTGGAGCTAGGTGTGTCATGAAGTGGCATGTGTGATAGGGGTGTGTTTGTGTGGGGGGGTGTGGGTTGTGTACCTGGGTTCTATGTATGTACAGTACCAGTCAAAAGTATGCGCACACTTACTCATTCAAAGATAAGTCCTTAGTTTTATTGTTAACACATTGTAGAATAATGTAAAGACATCAAAACTATGAAATAACACATATACGATATCATGTACTATCCAGGGGCAGTTGATTGATGCTTTCTGAGATAGCTAAGTCTAATTATATTATTCTCTGCAGAAGAGGTAACACTGGGTCTTGTCCTGTGATGGTACTAATGGCAGCCAGTATCATGACATCTAGTTGCTGCACTCAACTAAACTTTCAAAGATCTTGACATTTTCCGGATTGACTGACATATAGATCTTACAGCAATAATGGACTTTTGTTTCCTTTTGCTTATTTGAGCTTTTCTTTTCATAAAACGTTCTATGACAGTACAAACATAATGATGGTAATCTGTATTACCAGTACCATTTGTCTCCCTCTGTATGCCTTAACTTTTGACTGATTCACCTGTCTGTGGAAATGTGTTTCCTCAACTTGTTTCGCTTGCATATGGCTTGCAATCCATTCACACCTAATTAGGTAATGAACCAAATTCTTCCAATCCCCAACCAAACAGCTGTCCAATTACTGACACGGTACACATGGATTTAAACAACCCCTAGGGAGTCCTTTGCCAGAGATTAGGGGCTTTATTTTCATCTGGCGTTAAGCCAGTGTAATTGTCAAATGCTCGCTTGTTATTAATATCAACCTCTTCAAGCTGGTGGCACTTCTTTTATTTTTGTGTTGCAAAGGGATTGGTAACTTATCTGACCATCTGAGTTTGTCTATGCCAAGGAGGAAAGAGTTGCAATTATGTTTCCTTCCCATTAATTGGATTATCAACCAACCCTGAACTCCTTTTCCTCTCATTGGCACTGCCCAATGCTACCACTTCGTAGTCACAAATGTCAGGAAGTGGATCTAACTGTGAGGCCACATTAACATAACTCTTTATAACCAAAGCTTAATTAAAAGTTAGAATCCTCATTAGCTGTCGGCATAGCAATCGCAAGTGTTCTTGGGTTCCGAAACTTAATAAAAAAGACCACATGTAATCAAAACTTTACAATAAATGTAACAAACATTACACACACAAAATGTTAAATAACAGTACAGTGTGTGAGTGTGTGTCTGTTTGTACACATGCAGAGTGTGTGTCTGTCTGTACACATGCAGAGTGTGTGTCTGTCTGTACACATGCAGAGTGTGTGTCTGTCTGTACACATGCAGAGTGTGTGTCTGTCTGTACACATGCAGAGTGTGTGTCTGTTTGTACACATGCAGAGTGTGTGTCTGTCTGTACACATGCAGAGTGTGTGTCTGTCTGTAAACATGCAGTGTGTGTGTCTGGGTGTACACATGCAGAGTGGGCTTGATGCGCATCTTTTTTATTGTGCATGTGTTTCTGTGCTTGTGTGTTTATCACTCTCTTCACAGTCTCCACTTTGCTGTAAGGTGTTGTTTTAGCTGTTTTTGTTTTGTTTTACACAATCCTTCTGGTCATGGCTCTTCATAGTACTCTGTATTTCCTTGCTTCGGTTCTTGGCTTGGGGACTGTCAAGATATCCTTGGTTACATGACTTGTTGGGTGTCTGAGCTTTCTGCACGTTGAGGGCAGAGAAGACTTGGGATTTGACTGCCCCTTCCAGTGAGCTCACTGGTTTTGGGTGATGACCCAAACCAAATTTGATGAAACTGATTGTCAACACTGGTAAGAGTGCCCTGATACACTCAGTTGGAACAGGTCACAAGACGAGACTGGTCTAAGGGCAGATGAAAGACCATTCACTGACCGAATACAGGACAGGCCCAGCAACGAAGACTAGCTGCATTACAGGATGCAAATTAAAAACGTAGCAGTTGAACTCTCTGAACTACCCACTTATCTGATCATTTCCAAACAATAAACCTAGCTCTCAACCATACTGTGTTCTGCATTGCATTGACCTCTGAGGTGAGACATACTGTACATATGTGAGAATGCCATGTAAACCACACACCGACAAAAATGAAACATCAACAGGCTGCGAAAACACGACCATAATCACGCACACAACCGATCACTGAGCATGACTCTGATTGGCTAGCGGAGGGGTACAGCCTGGACACACCCACCACCTTTTCACCAATCCCAACCAAGCAATGCTTCATCATAGTGGTTGCTGTTGTATTAACACAGGAAGCCCTCACACGCCGCTCTCATCGCCATGGTGAGAGAAATATTCCCAATGGACCAAGAGTCTTTTAAATACATTGGTAACCTTTGACTGTTACGTCTTTTGAATACATTGGTAACCATTGACTGTTACGTCTTTTGAATACATTGGTAAACATTGACTGTTTTGTCTTTTGAATACATTGGTAACCATTGACTGTTACGCTTTTGAATACATTGGTAACCATTCACTGTTACGTCTTTTTAATACATTGGTGACCATTGACTGTTATGTCTTTTGAATACATTGGAATCCAATGGTGGTTACGTGTTTTGAATACATTGGTGACTATTGACTGTTACGTCTTTGGAATACATTAGTTACCAATGACTGTTACGTCTTTTGAATACATTGGTTTCCATTGAAGGTTACATCTTCGATTTTACTTGTTTGACTAATGCTTTGTGTCTGCGTGGTGGATCTGGCTGTGGCGGTTGTGGTTTCGGCACCAGTATTAATCATTGTGTGTGTGTGTGTTAGACTTCACAGAGCAGCACAGGGCTGTGGTGTTTGGAGCACTGGTATAGATCTCAGTACAGTCTGTGTGTGTGTGTGTGTGTGTGCAGCGTAATCCATTTCATGGATCTGGGGGGTTCAACTCCACCTGCCCCATGCTGGGGCCTCCTCTCCTCCTCTCCTCCTCAGGCCCCCTGCTTAGGTCATCGATCTCCACTCCTCCTGACTGGAGGGAAGTTAGAACAGTAACAGTAACTCCCTCTAACCCACGTTTACACAGCGAGTTGCCATCACGCTGCAGAAGGGTGGATGTGAGACCAAAGGGGTGGTGTTGTTCTTGAGTTTGAAAGCAGCCTGTACAGTACAAGGTTCTATCAAACTGGCTCTCCGGAAACAGTGTTATCCTGTAAATGGCTTCAAGGGTGTGCTTTAGATTTTTGACCCCTAAACTGACAGAAATATATGTGTGTAAATTACTTAAATCTTTACATATGTAAATAAAGGTGAGAGGGTCAAATGAAGTCACATCATGCCTGATGGTTCCAATTCATATAACGCAAACATCTGGTTATCTAGGTCATGTTAAGAAGAGAGCAACATTTTGAAATGGCACTAGGCCTTGAGAAACACTGATTTCATTATATTTAGCATAAGGTTTAGCCGTCCAATGTAATACAAAGCCAGTGTTGCTGTAATGAACCTTAAGTATCGCTCAAGGATTAAGACAAGTTATTATTGCATGGAGGAGTGTACCGGGCTAAAGAAACCTCCTGAGTCATTCCTTGATGGAAGGCAAGAAACATATGAGGATGAATTGATAGCGCAAGAGAAGTATTCAAGTGCTTACACATCAAAGCGAAGATTCTGCTTCTCTTCGAAAAAGAAATCCAGGACAAACTTCCGCACGAAGTCCGGGTTCAGCGTGTTATCGATCACTTCCGTTCTTCCAAACTGCTCCCAAACGGTCGAGGGAAACATGGCGGATAAAGAGGAGGGGTAAAAGGGAGAAAAGATGCATCAATATTTTCCAAACAGAAACCTTTGGTTTTTAAAATTCCAGAATAACTACAATACTGAGCAAAAGGCACCTGGAAGTCGAACGAAAGGCCTTTCTTTTGGATGGCAATTGTTTATGCAGAGGAAATGCGCCTAAAATTTACCGGAAATGTACATGCAGCATATTCAGACTGTTGAAAATGTCCACTACTGTTAGAGGTGCAGGAGCTGGAACAGGTGCTACATTAACTTTAATTTAGAATTAAAATGTAAACATGGGAAATGGTCAAAATGGTTTGGCTCCTTTGTATCTGAGATTATTTAGAACAGTTTCATATTAATGGGTATTTGCTATTGCACTGAGCCTCTATGTAATTTAAGGACCCTTTACATTTTTCTCAAACCTTGCAATTAGTTTCTCAGACAAAATGAACTTGTTGTTGTTGGGAAGTGATCAAAGATTTCCTAAACAACTAGACGTTGTGCAATGGGGGCTAGACGTTGTGCAATGGGGGCTAGACGTTGTGCAATGGGGGCTAGACGTTGCGCAATGGGGGCTAGATGTTGCGCAATGGGGGCTAGATGTTGTGCAATGGGGGCCAGACGTTGTGCAATGGGGGCTAGATGTTGTGCAATGGGGGCTAGACGTTGTGCAATGGGGGCTAGACGTTGTGCAATGGGGGCTGGGGCTTTCAGTGCTGATGCCCCTTAAATGTGAAACTCTCTCCATTCAGCAACATGCAACTCGGACTCTATCATCACTTTTAAAAACAGTCTCAAGACTGACTTGTTCAGGTTAGCTTTTCCCTTTGCTTAGTCTGGTCTTAATTTAGCTCTGGTTTTATTAAGGTGTTCTCGCTGAGATTTTACATGAATTTTATTGTTCAGTGTCCTTGGGTATCTTGAAAATTGTATGTATTATTATATCTATTATTAATCCATTATAATGAACTTATAATATATTTGGTATCTGTTTATATCCATATGTTAGTTTTGGCAAACAGTATACTACATGAAATGCAACAATAAACCAAAGGTCCCTCCCTATGAAGCGGAATTTCATTTTGGATACTTTAACGGACAAGGTGCAACGTATTTAGGCTAAGGTATATATATTATTATGTGACAACACCTTCAACCAGGAGATGGTATCATCATGAAACCTGACAAGCTATATATTTGGGCCCCAAAAGACACTCCAATATGAATAATTTACCAAAGAAAAGCATAAATAAATAATCTTGGCATCGTGATGCGAAATGATCCAAAAATAATGTCCCAAGAAAGAAGTTACCCCACCTAAATAATGCAGAACCTACATTTTAACTTCAATTTGTGTAGAGAGAGAGAGTGCAAGGCACAGTCTACTAATGAGGCAAGCAACTGACAGCTTTGTAGTGCTGGAACGTAAAACAGCTGTGGTGCCATAATCAAAAGGACAGCGAATAGAGAAAGTAATTTAGGTAGGCCTAATTAATTTAAACAACTGACTTCACTGAAAACAGGAGAGGATTCTTTTTCTATTTCATCCCATTAAAAACATAAAAGGTTGGCCAAATTCTCTAACACTGTGACTCCTTCGATATCACAGAGTTTCTGCATCTATTAATATATTGGTAGAAACGAGGGCCTCCAAGTGAACAAGCTTACATGAGCGTGTGTGACACACTTCAGCCATGCTAAAGGGATCGTTCACCTATGTTGAGTGGAGCGTCCTCTCCATGTGTTGCCTCCCACCCTCGGCATGGTTCCAAATGGGGAGGACATTCCCCTCCCTGTTCAAGTGACACGCCGGTCCTTCTGTTTACTTGCGACTGATGAATCCTCTGTCATTTACAACCACTGCCCAGAACATCCCTCCACAGCCCTTAACACCCCTCTGCCCACAGCTCTGTACCAATATCCTGTCATGGCTCCTGGCAGCCGTGATGAGTTATTGATCTGAGTTCTGCCACAACATCTGACAGACATCCACAACCAAACCCCCCCCCCCCCCCCCCCCCCCCCCC